>AP028438.1:4178879-4241475 GCA_036509395.1 Antheraea yamamai | reverse complement strand
TTCAACCCTCCACCCCCGGACACGGCGTGCGACCGACGGGGTGGCCAATGTCACGTCGACAATTGACCCCCCGTTATGCCGCACGCACGTGTAGGCGTTTCCCCGGTTGAGGAGGGACAGCTCATGTTCGGCCGCCCACTCCTCAAGCGCCTGGCCTCTCGGATCCGTGGCCGCCGCTCCCCACGCCCTGGACTTCGCGTTGAGGTCGCCCAGCAGGACGACGGGAAGCGGCGCAAGCCGCCTCACGACCGGCCCCAGGGAGTCCAAAAAGGACTCAAACTCCACCAGGGGCCGGTTCGGGGAAAAGTACACCCCGAGGGTTGCGAGGCCCCGTGAAGCGACCGCCACGTATCCGTCACCTCTCTCCCGGACAGAGAGGGGCATTCCTCCCCCAGATAAAATAGCTACGGAGCCATTCACATCTCCGGTCCAATGTGGCTGGTCCGGGATGCGATATGGCTCCGCTACGACCGTAGTGTCGATCTTCCACTCCGCCACCGCCTGTAGGAGAAGGTCCTGGGCAGCGGCGGAGTGGTTCAGATTACCTTGGAGGTAGCTGCTATGGGTGTAGTCCATTAGTGGTCCATAGCAGCCACCTCCGAGCACACCTCAATGAGAGGGCGAGCTTTCCCCTTTACGGTGGGGGGTTTACATTGCCCCCCCCCCATTATATGCTCAGCCGGTAACCCGGCGTCGGCGCAGACGCCGCATCTGGGCTTCGCTGCTGTGCAGGCATCAGCACGGTGCCCCTCCGTCCCGCAGCGGTAGCAGGCCGCCCCCCTTTCTATCTCCGAGGGGCACATCGGCCGAGTGTGGCCCAGACCCATGCATCTGTAGCATCGCAGGGGCCTGTTCTCCAGCAACTGCACTCGGGCCGAGCTCCAGCCGATGAGGAGACGACCTGCTCCGACGAGTTTGCGTGCCGCCTCAATAGGGAGGGAGACAAATATGGAGCTCAAACCTCCCGGCCGAGTGCGAAGCTTGCCTGCCCTCACTTGTGTGAGTTCGCACCCGGCCCCCTTGGCCACGGCCTCTACGGCCTCAGTCCACGATACCGAGTCGTCAATCCCCACGACTCGGATATCGGCCTTCTTTGTGGGCCGCACGACCGTGGCCACATCCGAAAGCACTTCCCTCACCCTTGTTGCCAGGCGATCCGCCTGCTCCGGGGCCAAGGCGCCAGGCACTTGTAACACCTTGGCCCCCGTGGCGCTCGTGCGTACCCGAATGGTGGAGATGCCGCACTCACTAAGCGACACCTCCGTCCTCGCTTTTAGGAGGGCTTCCTTATATGTCACCCCCCTCCCTTCTGCTTCCGGCCGCAGCGTCACCAACACTGCAGCCGACCGCGGGGGGGCGAGCTTCTTCTTCGCCCTCTTCTTGCGCTTCTTGGGCTTGGGCTTGGCCCCAGATGATTTGGGGCCCGCTCCGGGCTTTGGGGTTGCTGCCGTAGTCGCCGCCTTCTTTGTCTTTTTTGTCCGGCGCACAACTGTCGTCCAGCCTTGCTCCTCCTGCTCCAATGGAGCCGGGACGGTGGATGGGCAGTTAGCGGGGCCAGGATTAGACGCCGCCGGTTCGTTTTGGGGCCTCCTGGTATTCCCCGCAGCAGATTTTTTAGCTGATGCTGCAGGCCCAGGGGCCGCTACCCGTTTGTCCGCCGCCAGCGGTGGTCTGATGACCTTCTTTGGTAGGAGACGCTCTTCGAGGTCCTCTAGCCTCGCATTGAGCATCCCCCCAAACGACGTCCGGAGGGACTGCCCTAGCCGTTCGACCGCTGCCGCAAGGGTTTCTTCCCATCCCTTGGGCTGCTGCGCTTGAGGGGTCGGGGAGGGAGGAGTGGGAGGAGGTGGCATGGCCTTCTTCTCGTTATCGTGGCGCCGCCAGGCGGCAACCTCCGACTTGAGAATCTCCACCTGGCGACGAAGGCCACGTGACTCCATCCTCAACCGGGTCATTTCCTCACTCTCCTTCCGAGTGGTGAGGGCTTCGACCACGTCCTGTAGGGACTGAGCCGCACACTTCAGAACCTTGACAAACGGCCCCTGGAGGTTCGACGATTTCCCGGCCACTGTGTAGATGGCGTCGACCTGCTTCCTTGCAAGGATCCTCAGTCGATCGCGATCCAAGCCCTCAGGGCCCAACGGCTGGGGGACCTCTTCCAGCTGGTCCACTTCCAGGGCACTCCCTTCTGCCTCTGGGAGGCAGGGGTGATCGGAAAGAACGCGATGCGGGCCCGGCAACGTTGTCCCGCCCTGATTATGAAAAAATCCTTGACAAATTATATACTAAAACGTTCCTCATTAATCACTCTATCCACCGGTGAAAACCACATGACAATCCGTTCGGTAGTTTTTGAGTTTATCGCGAACAAACAGACAGACAGACGCGGTAGGGGACTTTGTTTTATACTATGTAATAATATTATACTTATATACTTATTATTCTATTCCATTATCTATAAAATTATAGAGATCTTCGTTGTGTGTGTCCTTAATAGATAGGTTTTAGGTACTACGTACGCGTTCAGCGACGTTTATTTTTTTGCCGTAGAGAAGTGAAGCAATCGGTGTGGTACGCATACGTAAAAGAGGGGAAATAATCGAATAAAATGGTTTACAGAGAAATTTTATAAAAATTATACTTTATATTTTTGCTTTCTTTTTTTCCTTTGTACATAGAATATATATTTAAGATAGTAAGCAACGCAGACGAGGTCGCGGCTATCATCTACTGAGTAATATTTTTCATTATAGCACGACAAAATGGTTACAGGATATTTGATGATAAGCCAGTGCAACACAAAAACACGGCGACTGCTTAAAGATCGACAATTCACCTTCAATCTATGCTATAAAATCGAATATAAAAGCCTCTCGACTTCAGGATATGCACCGGTTGTACCCGCAAAGCAACGCACTAAACTATGACAAATTTATCACTATGTGATTGGTAGACGCAATCCAGTCGGGTACAAGCCCCAACTACCCCACTTGATTGCTAGATATACATCGGTCTGAATCTAAGCGTACGTGTTACAGCTAATGTACGATAGTAGTAATCCATTACATAACAGTACATGGATACAATCGCAATGTCTACCACGCGGTAATATCATAAAAGTATCGTCGTTGTTTAAAGCAAATAATTTAAAAAAAAACAGGATGTGTCGTCAAGACACATTATAGAAGTGAAACTTCTGTATAACAGGTAAACTTTTTAATTTAAAAAATACGACGAAAAGCCAACGTCACGTGGTGATTCCAAGCGGTCAACCATTCAAGTACTGGCAGCGTCCGACGTTGCTTAACTTCGGTGACCGGACGAGAACCGGTGCTCTGAACACCCTACCCGACACAGTGTTTACCCTCATGACTTTTTGTCACACAAAAAAGTTGTCGATCAGAATTTCAAACGCCTTCCGTAAGAAGTTTTATTTAAAAAAATGCAATGTTATTTTTAACGTATAAATTAATTTAATTTAATTCGAGTCACTTCCCTTGCCCTTGACGTGTTGCATGAACTTATTACTATAAGGTCACAAAGGTTAGGGTAGACAAAGAACGCAACAGTAATTTCCAATTCCGTAAAATGCTTTGAAATTAATGACTTCATGCTTTACAAACTCTTCAAATGGTTTTATGAGAAAATTCTTTTCCATGAAGCCCAAGAGATCGAAAGGATATATACGAAGATCAAAAATCAAACAATGAAGAAAATATTATTAAAAGCAAACAGCTATCATTCAATGAATGAAATCACTTGCATATGTGACGTAATTTATCTGGACAAGAAAATCTCGATCCGTTTATTTTGATACGATATTATTGTACAAATATAGCCGACGCGATAATTTCGGTCTGATAAAACGACCAGCGACATGTATAAGTAGATAGGAGTACCTACATTCGTGGCGTTAATAGGTAAGTCTATGTTGAATTGCTTAAATTCAATATCACAGTAAAATATTTGACCTTTCCAAATGCAATCGGTCATAGATATCGAGGTTCGTATACTAAATAATATTATTACACCCTGTATGCGAACTCGCTACAAATAAATAAAGAATAACTCATCGATCGCCGTAATGAAATACAATGGAGTTCTAAGAATAGCCCGTCTCAGACGTTGTCGAATTGTTCGAGTAATGACGTCAACCTTCCAGAGTTTTCCACCTTCTTTTATTGGAAGGTATAAAGAGCGCGCCACGATGTGTCTGAGGAGAGTTCTATTCTGGACATAAGAGCGAATACGAAAAGACATCAGAAGGAAGAAAACGTCGAGAGGACTGGGACTAAATCATTATAAGGTATAACTGTAGTGTAATTGTGTGATAGTGAATCTATATTGTTAGCACTCTCTGTACTACTATTGACTTACTATTGACTAATCGCAGGTGTTACTAATGACCTGACACGCCATTGGTCGAAAGTTATCGGCCGGTCGTAACTTGACTGAATGGTATAAAAGGCGAGTCGGTCGAGTCATTGAGGAGGGCTGGAGTTCCGATCGGACAGTCATCCGAAGTGCACGCGTTTCGTGATCGCTCTCTCGATATTTTTTCTCTCTGTCATACGCATCGATTCGTCTCTTTTGCGAGTTATCGTGTGTTGTGAGGCTGTTTTTGTGAACGATTATACGTGCTCCGTGTCTAGTGCCATGCTTCGCTTCGCGTTCGCGGTTATTGTTTACGCTGTTTACGTTATCTTGAGAGCGCCGTGCGAGTTCAGTCCGCTTCATATTGCGTGACATAATTCAGTCGTAGGCGCCCCATTCAGGGCGCAGCAAACCGCACTTTTCGGTGCGAACCCGGTCGACGATTCAAGACCAGTCGTCTGGCCACACGTGGATACCTGACGGTGCTCAACGAAGCGTGTGGAGCGTCCTGCCCGCTCGCCGGAGGCCCCGAGGTCTACGGCAAAGGTAGACGGGCCTGGGTAGCTTGGCCTTGGCGAGGACGCTTAGTCAAGTCCAGGTGTCGCCCTCCCACCCTCCTGATCCCCTCATTCCATCCCCGAGTGTCTGTTTGGGCGTAGCCCGGTTTACCGGTCTGTGTTCTCGGCCTCGGGCTTGTTAGGGCTTCCCCCTAGGCAAGTTAGGTTCTTACGTGAGGCATTGCACTTCGCCCACAGTTCTCTTGGTCCGGACTCGGGATAGTCCCGTAGTTTCCGTTAAGGCATGCCCCCCTGCCCCTCAGGCAGGGAGGTTGTTTCGCGTCCCCTCCCTGCCCCCCTCAGGCCCCGCGATGGCCGATTTCGATTTGCTTTTTCGGTACAACGAGTACCTGTTAGCGCAAGGTCCAAACGTGGACATATCCGCGTCGTTCGAAACATTCACGCGAGCTAAACATGTGCCCCGCGTGGCAACCGCCAATTCGTTCGCGGCTCTCGAGTCCGACTCGGAGTCATCCGTGGATTCGCCGGATTCGCCGCTGAGTGTTCATATTCTGCAGAGCTAAGTAGTGCTGAGTTACAATGACATTGTTGACATAAAACATTTTGTTTAAAAAAAATAATTTAAGTCATTGACATATAAAAACCCAAGACACACAGTCACGAATAAAAGTAACGCTCAAAACTGGTCGCAAAAACTCGCCAATATACATTCGTGGTTATAACTATGCGAGAAACTTACGATTTTGCAAATTCGACCTTACCTGAATGATTTAAAGTTGTTTTTACAAGGACGAAAGCGACGCGAGACTATTTGAAATGACTGCATAATCCAACATTATGCTCTCATTTTCGTGTGCCGGCTGTGCCAGATTAAGTGTGTATCTTGAGTTTTTGTATATCAATGGGTAAACATTACTTTTTCTGAATAGAAAGTACTCTCTGTCCTCTTTTGTACCCCTGACAACGTGTATGCAAAATTTCATCATAACTGAATAAAACCAACTCGCATTCAAATTTATGATATTACTTAGAATATAAATTTGGTTAATTTATACATAGTAGGTACTAAATGTAATAATAGAATGAAATAGAACAAATTTACTTTGAACATTGTCGTATCACATCATTAAATTCGTTGTTGCCTATTAATTAAGACAGGATATTCTTTTCCCACAAAATAGACGATAAGGATTGTTCGGTACCTATTTCATTATTTGGTATTACACTATTTTTCTGTTTACGTCGTTATATTTTATTAACATACCAATTACATTTATGGTGCTTATATAATTGAGTACAAAATATAGCTTGCACAGAACAAACATTTAGGGATGAACGTATTATAATATAACATCGTAACAATTTACGGATAGATAAATGCTAATTCTAGATTCCTTTGTATTAAACTCTTGAATGCATTACTCGCAAACCCGAACTTTCAGCTCAGAGCGGCCAAATTGACGAGGACTCTACTTCAGTATTTTGTTATCTCTTAGCAGGCAAACGAACACGTGAGTCACCTGATGTTAAGTGATCACCACCGTCCATAGACACTAGCAACACCAGGGGAGTCGCAAGTGCGTTGCCAGCCTGTGTATGGGGAAGGGAAAGTGGGAAATGAGGTGGGCCTCGGGTGCTGTCACTGACCGAACGAAACGCAACAATGCAAGCACTGTTACTTCACGTCGGTTTTTCTGTGAGAGGGTGGTACTACCCCGGGCGAGCCGACCCATTCATGCTGAAACCAGTAGATAATAGCTTCAGCGGGGCTCTACCACCTTTAAGTAAGTTAAAGGTTCTTTTTAAACCTTTTTAAGTTCAGCGGTAATTAAATATAATATAGAATCAAAATTTAAAAAGTCATGGTATCACAGCCAAAACTTTGGTTCCATCTAAACATAAAAACCCACCATGACAGGTATGATGATAAGTAATGTAATAGTCTTCGAAAGCCTAAGTTAAATAAAATTAAACTTTTTTGTTGCAGTGACACGTGGTAGCGGCTAATCAATTCCAGACGGAAGTGCAAAGTAACGTCAACTAATATCTAATGATGGATTTTCGCAAAGTAACGCCTTCTTCAATCAAATAAAACAAAAACAGACGAAAGAAAAGACGCTTATGAACGGCAAAGCTACCACCGGTTCGAAAAACAACCCAGTCATCGAGAAGAATCGGCAAGAAACTCGAACTGGTTTATCTCTTCATGTTGTATATTTTTACGAAACATAAATAGTTACATTTTTAGTGGATCCACAGAGAGGGGCGTCATTTCCAGACGTCACAATCGTTCACCGCGTCCTGAAGAGTCCGGTAGCGGCCTCTGAAGTCATTGTATATGGGTTTTTCGATTAAAAATATGTTAATAATAAAACTACAGTGTGCTCAAGTATTTATTGCGAAATCTTTGAGCAATTGAGAACCAACACCTATTACGAGTTTACTGTGTTACCATACCATCAAATGAGATTCTGGTAATACGCAAAGACGAGATAAATATAAAATAAATTGGGTTTCACCAGTAATCCTTACAAAACAAAAAATAAAAATGTTCATGCCGTGAGTCACTAGGGTTCGCTGTCATTGCGAAGTTCTTTGCGAATTTTTTGCGTCTCTCTTTATAAAAACTTATTGAAGTTGAGAACGTAAAAAACAATAAGGGGCGGAAACACTAATTACACAGTTTACTGCGAATTCAACAGAAGCTGATTATAAAAAACACGTTGTTTAAAAAACGTATAAAGAGCGGATATTACACGACAACAAATATTAACTTAAACTATAAACAATACATAACATATATGGATTTAAGCTATATTTATGGCGTTATTGTGAATTAGATTCTAAGATAATTAGCAAGTTTAAACAAATATATCACAAAGAAACAATAAGTACCTACATAAATTTGTATACTCCTAATGGTGACAGAGGCAACGCCTTCCGTATTTGCGCTTTATCTCCTCTTTGCAAATGCCATTTCAAAGAAGAAATTTATTTATAGAAAATGCAAATTTTAAATCAAACTATTATTATTCTCAGTGGCAGAATCACTTCTCTTGTAGATTTCTTCTGGATGATGGTTTTAGTGCTCACTTGGATATCTAAAGTAGGACTGTTATTAATCATACTGTATGTCAGGTTTGCGGGGTGGTAGGGTGTCTGTACCCGACTGGATCGCGACCACCGTACACCAGGTGGAACACCCGCCATAGTGACACGTTTGGGCGTGTCGCGTTCCGGGAGCAGCGGGGGAAAACCAGCAAGGGGGGGGGGGGGGGGCCCCGGGGGGGGGGGGAGGGCGGGGAGGGAGGGGGGGGGGAGAAAAGATGGAGGGGGGGGGGGCGATGGTGGAGCACCCACAACAACACTCCCAAAAAAAAAAAAAAAGGTTTATATATCTGATTAAAATGGAGGGTTGAACTTTCAAGAGAACAATTAAAAATATCAAATTGTTTACGTGTAAAGGAAGAGGGAAGTTTCGAGGCATACTATTATTAGAAATTTTCAATTTACTTATGATACTCGAACTTTATCCTTATGGCTTTCTACGAGGTTATACATGATGTCTGTGTAAGGTTCTGTATCTTTCCAAATATTTCTTTAGTGTTCGAGAATAGCATACTCTTTGTACAGTTTATGACCTATATATTTAAGGGGAAGTAGAGCAACGTATATAAAGGACCATAAACATAAAGTCTCTAAAAATGTTATAGATTATAGACTGTTCACACGTATACACGCTGCACTTTTGCGAAATAATAATTCTATGCCAATCTTGTCTCTCTGTTTTTTATTCTTTGCCTCAACTTTTCGCCTAAGAGCAAAACGAAAAGAATTTTTAGTCACTATTAAATTCCAATCTAGCCCATACATATACCATAGAGGATATTTTCATAGTTATTTTGACATAATTTAGTGGTATAATCTATGAGACGATAAATGCGTCTGGTCGGCGTACAAATAAGTACGTATATTTTTTATTATTTTATGTCTGGAGTTATTTTTCCTGCGGCTATAAAACTATCACTATACAGATGGATTACACTATTTAAAACACGTAGAAACCCATTTACTGAGCGTTAATTAAACAATTGTATTAGTTATCTACTAAACAAAAATTTTAACAAAAAAAATAACTATATAAAATCTAAATATACCTATTACGAATACAGTCATGTCATCCAATTCATCCCATAGCCGTTTTCTATGTGGGTGGCAATAGAGTGAGATTTGCTCATATCCTTTCTCGAATAGTAGGACATTAAAGATTAAACTCCTACGGGTTGAATGTATATAAATATTATTTATAACAGCCCTGTGCCTTGATGGGCCTTCTTCCTTGTTAGTTACCAACGCCTACATACATTACTGTTATTTTTATTACATTTGAACTTATAAACCTATATTACATTTTGTAGGTAGTAGAGCCACGCTGACGATATTACTGGTTTCAGCATGAATGGGTCGGCTCGCCCGCGGTAGTGCCACCTGACCCACAGAAACACCGACATGAAGTAACAGTGCTTGTATTTTTGCGTTTCGATCGGTCAGTGAGAGCGCCACAAGCCCACCTCCTCTCCGCTCCCCTCATAGACAGGCTCGCAACGCATTTGCGACTCCCCTGGTGTTGCTAGTGTCTATGGACGGTGGTGATCACTTAACAACAAGTGGCTCACCTGTTCGTTTGCCTCCTATGATATAAAAAAAAATCTTAGACTTTAACAGAATTATACAAAAATATCAGCTCGTTAGTGCATTTTGTTTTAAGCTTGACCTTTACTTTAGAGATAATGAACCCGATTGTAATTATCAATTAAAACCCTAAATATTTACTGACATTTGTTTGTATTCGGTACTTACAACGTAAGACAAAATAACAAATAACCAAAGAAAATAGATTGTCTGAAGGCGGTATTATTCCTTATTACGAGGAAACATTTGCTTGAAAATAACGCTTGGCACAACATTTCAATTAGCGATGCGCAATAAAGCATAGATTTAAAATGCAAAACAACGCATGATCAGTATGTGGAAGCACGATGCAAATTTATTTATTTTATAGTAAAATAAACTAGTACATGATTTGAATGGAACGCTTCGCGTTCGGAACTCACGCGGCCCGAGTTTCTTTCGAATTTTCAACATTTTAATTGAACGTATTAGTTGTTATAAACATGTGTTAAATTGACACAATAAGGAAGGAAGGTTGAATCAATACTCGTATTGAATAGTATTTAACTTGAAGGCATGCAGGAAAATAATATTCTATTGTGATCATTAAGGATATAGGCAGGGTCGTTTCTGGTTTTGTAAGTTGATTAGTAAAAAAATAAGAATATAACTAGAACTCAAACTGATGCTTCATTGTAGAGTTCCTTAATTAAATACGTTCTCTGTAAAATTATACGACAGAAAAAACATAACTGAAGTAATAATTTCGTTATAGAAACCACGAGAACTCGTCACCCATTGTCATGACATAAATGCCATAACATCTAGTGCCGTGCAATTATAATATCATCAAGAACGTACCGTTGCATCAGGTATCGTCGGTGAGGAGCCTCTCTGCAATTGTATGTTATAATATCACGTGCTAGGCAGACCAAGATATAATTAACCAATTTTTTTTCTTTTAATTATCCATCATCTTTAACCTGAGAAAGAACTCTTATATACATTATTATATTCATGAACTACATTTAGTCAACTCAAATACAATTTACTTCTCGATTGAACGATTTTTTATATTATACACGATTAATGACCGGTTTCTGACATACTCGGTTAAACTACCAATAGTTATTGACTCAACAAAGTTACCAATAAGATAAACTATCAAATGGCCCGTTGATTTTTACTGGCATTTATCGTATGATTGTGTGTTCAGAAACGCAATTTGTCAAGTTATCGAACCGATAACGCTATTGAACAGATAAACTACAATTAAAGTTTCCTCAGAAACCGGGCATGAGTGCTTCATCAAATTTTTTTTTATTTATTTATGACAATAGGAAAATTACATGTATTTACAATAGGACACTCTTCAGGAAACCGCTATCGCGGTTTAATCGTGGAGAGGTATGTTCGACACGTCGACAAGATAAATATATATTTAAATATAATAATATGTATATATTTAAATTTTTCGAGGCAGTTTTTTTTTTATTTTTTTATTTTTTATTGTAGCTCGGCAAAGTGACTGTACTGTGCCTGATGGTAAGCACAGTACAATCCAAAAACAATGGCGACCACCGAAAGACATACTATCCATCGCCGGTCGCCGTTGTCATGCCGGCCTGAAAGCGACCCAGTCAGGGACAGCCCCCCCCCCTTCCCCCCCCCCCCCCCGTTGCTGGATATACACCGGCTGATCCCGGAACGCGACACGCCCAAACGTGCCACTATGGCGGGTGTTCCACCTGGTGTACGGTGGTCGCGATCCAGTCGGGTACAGACACCCTACCACCCCGCAAAGATATTTATGAAATATCTTCTTAAAGACGTTTCGTTTGCTTAACATTACTTGTACTTGTAGTTCTATTATATAAACGGCTGGTAATGCGTTTAAGATTGAAGGAAGCATATATTCCCATGTACGCATACCATAGTAATTGTTGTAACGAGGCAGGGTAAACATGGGAACATCTGCCAAATTCCGCAAAAAGTCCGGTCGTACTCTTTTTTATTAATTTTAACTTTTAATAAGTACTATTATATATACAAACTATAAATCATTATATTTCAATTAAATAAATATATATATACTTGTTGTATGAAGGTTTTTTTTATGTAAAAATAAAGTGATGAAGAAAAGACAGAATAAAAAAATTTAAGTCCAGTTCACTCTTCTATTATTTTATTTTATTCTATCTAAAATATTAAAAATAAACTCTCTTATTATACAAGCTTAATACCATAATCGTCTGTAGGTCCATACCAGCCAAAAGTAATAACTAGATTCCTTACGTACTTTGCTACCTTCGACGACTTACATTTTTTTTTCCGTAGAACATTAATTAATACAAAGTAAACAATCATAACAAAAAACTTATTTAAATTTCAAATGAATTAATCAAATCATCATAGATAGCGTAATATAAATAATTATTCATTACTATAATGCTACTCCCACACCCGCGTGATGAAGCTTCGGCTACTTGTCGCGCTAAAATATAACCTCAAAATTAATGTCGATATACGCGCAGAAAAACGTTCGCACACCTTGTTGTCATTCCAATAATATCTCAAAAATAGCTTTAGTAAATTACTTTGATGTATGTCAATACCGCGGACCCAGTTATCATGCGGTGTTTATCTTCACGCAGCCGATATTATGTGTTCCTACACTTGCATTTATTACGACCATAAACAAAACTTGTGGCGATATACGCAGGTATGTATCAGTTTAACAATTCGTTAATTATTTTACATAATACGTAAATTACTGTATAGGACTTAATAACTCAGTAATAGTTCAGCGATAATTTTGCCTCCTACATCCTAATTACATTTAACCCTCATAATTTACCTATTATTATAGATCAGCATCATCAACCAGTAAGAGATCCATTTTAGGGCCATAGGCCTTTCCCCGAACGAAGGTATGGGCATAATCACCACGCCAGTCCACGACGTATTGGCAAATTCAATTGTTGTATACATCAGTGGCTTTTAATTTTTTTTTATCTTTATTTATGGCAACCAATCTTTTAGATTATTACTGCCATTGTCGAGTAGTTAATAGTATTACAAGTTCTTCCATTCCATTTTTGGCAACCAATCTTCTAGTAGACTATTACTGCCATTGTCAAGTGAGTATCGATATTACAAGTTTCTTGATATCATTTTAATGAACTAACAAGATGGTGGCCATCTCCAACTTTCCATGGAGATTTTGTGGCATCTCAGAATTCATGGTCCGTGGTATTATTTTCCATTCACTTCACTTATGCACAATAAACAAACTATATTACATAAACACCACCAATTTTACACAATATAGAGTTAAATAAAACAAGATTATGAATAAAATATAAAATCCACTATATGACAGACCAAAATCCCGACCAAAACTCTGCTTTTAATTTGAAGCTGGATATATGTTGTGACATAACATTGAAAAACGAACAAAAAGTAAAACGATATCCAAAATATGAAGAGATGCCACAAGAAGAACACAAAGCAGATGAGTGAATAATATAAAGAAGAAAGCAGGAGAAACCTAAATAAGTGTTGCAAAAGATTTTAGTTTTTGGAGCTTAGTGAAAGAGCCTTATATTTTAAGAAGATTTGAGTTAATTGGAGATGATAAGATTACAGTATAGGATATGTATTACGCAGTTACTTATCGTAAATGTGAATTGAAGTTCACAAACACTAAAATCTTTGAAAATAATCTGTGTTGCAATAATAAGGGTGAAAGTGACGAGATGATCTTCAGTAGATCCATGATGTAATATTTGTGAAGCGATAACTTTGAAAAGGCGGCGCCTGTGAGGTGCTTATCTTATGTTTGGACGGTAAACATTTTTCTTAAACGTTACATCCAAGGCCGGTCGGAAGGAATTTGTTGATATAATAATATGACTATGAAAACACATAGTATGATATAAATTATGATGAAGATTCGCAAACAATTTCCGGTGGAGATAATATTTGTATATATGCCGTGAAAAAGAATTTATATTCTTAATCAGTTTAATAACGTTTGACCATAATATCATCTTATATTAAATGAGAATGTGGGCTTAGATGAGAAACACGCTTAAACGGGGGACTGTCTCTCAAGTACAGCTGACGGAACACATCTACAGATGCTTGTCGACGGAATTTTAACTTAATAGCCAACCAGTCGGCTTTAATGTAAACCCTACCACCTCTTTGCCATTTGTTTATTAGAAAATTTTTATGCCGTGTTTTAATTGGATAACCTATGCACAGTGAATTGCTTCTAGAGTTCCTTGTTCTATAAGTCTTGATTCAAATATAAATTTAAATGTAAATTATTTTTTATTTGATTCATGCAGTTATAGATTAATAGGAGTGTATTCGTTCTACAGGAACAAAGCGTACTACAGAAAATGCAGCAAATATGAATATATTCCAATAAACATTTGAAGTACTATTTGCAGTAGAGAAACACATGTGTCGTTACATTTTGGAATGAGCTAAATCCAATTTTAATTGTTCATATAACATGATTCATTTTCTTAAGATTTTCCGTAGTCCGGTGAAGCTGTTAAGACCTTGATAGGTCAATAGCGTAGTCAGTCCGAGAAAAAAAAAACGATTTTCAGTTTTTATACATCGACAACTAAGTTCAAATTTTGCCGTCCAAAAGATTTTTAGTTTTTCTTCATGATCTTCATATTTTAGTTGTACAAAATTGAGACAAAATTGTCTTGAAAAATAACGTAGAATATTAGGAACAGCTAAAATTGAATTTAGCTCATTTTGAAATGTAACGATATAAATGTTGAATGTTAAAAATATTTGTACATGTGTGTGTAGCTAATCTTACTTCACGAATTTAAATTACATTGTGTTCAGTAAAAACCTACACCTATCAAATGTCCTGCATCTGAGAGCCCTGTATAAAGCTAAAATTTGTAAATGAACTTGCAAGCTTCAACGAACGCTATCGGGCCTTCTTGCAAAGAGTATGATATTCCTATAGTATTATAGTTAGTATGATTAGTCAAGGGCAAGAGAGACAAACGTATTATTCATTATTAGAAAAGTGAAGACAATTTTGTAAATAACATGAGCCTTTTTAATGTTAAGTTAACAATTTGTATCTGTATATTATGTCATTGTAATAATTAATATTAATAAAATTGGATATCTAGTCTATATTAAATTAACTATTAGGATTAGCTATCAACTAAAGTCAATAGTAATTTAGTACATGTTAACGGCAGTTAGTCAATAGTGGGTCTTTAGTACAAATAGCCTAGTAAATAGCTTAGTTTCAAGAACCACGTCCTGAAAGCGTATTTACACTAAAAGCCTCAAATTATAATGTTTCTTTTGCTGTTATTTTGGCATAAATAAACAAAACATAAAAAACAAACCAGGAGGTCATCGCTGCATAACATAATTGTTCCTTTTGTCATCAAGCCTTTTGTGGATATTGTAAAGATTGGAAAAAATACACCAATATTAAATATCAATATTACAAATTAAGGGCATCGTGCAGGAAACAATGTGACCTGCAAATGACCGTGGCAGCGTGCATGCGACCTACGTCCGCGATTATTTGCCGCGAGACGTTAGATGAATTATGACAGGTTAATTTTTCCGTGCTGTTTATGTTGCCAACTGTACTTTTTAAAATGCGTCAAACATAACATGGGATGTGGTAGTACTCACCATGATAATGCAAGGTAAACTGTCTATTCGTGTTTGGGAAAATCAAATACGAATGGCATGTATTAACAATTCTTTTGGAAATTGGAAATAAATTCACCAATTTAAATTGGTAATACTAACGTCCGACAGTGAAGGTAAACATCGTGAGGAATTCTGAACCTGAAAGAAATGTTGGTGCCTATGGAGGAATATATAGAAGTTTGAAATCGCTAATACGTCGTGAGCTGGCGTTATGAGAAACTATGCCCATACCTTCCTTTGGAAATAGGTCCATGGCCCTCAATTGGGAGTCTTACAGGCTGATCTGATGATAAAAAAAATTAACTAAATTGTTCTAGAAATTCTTTACAATCTTTTTTCTGAATATATTCAAAGTAATAAGATACTAGCCTATATTTTTGATTGAATGGTAGTTTTTTTTTGTTCACATGTTTTATTGTGAACTGGCAACCACGCGACTCCATGTGCGTTAATTACGTCTTAAGTCACACAGCGAGTAAGATACTATAAAATATTGCTGTAGAATTATTAAAATCGGATACACATTTCCACTTATTATCTTCTACAAAGAAACAAAATTTGGCTCTTATGAATTACGAAATATAATATTTTAATATAAAGTAAAATCCATATCTAAAGATTAAGAGGTGACGAATGGTGAATGTTCCCATCTAAATTAAAACACTAGCATATAAATCTATATATAATACCGAGTTTATATTTATTGAATTAAACATAAACATTCATCCCAAGAACCCGAATAATTATGATCTAAGTTTCTATTTCTGTGAACTATAACACAGAACCAACGTTCTACGCGCAAGCAAAACAATAAAACGTGGAAGATAAATGAAAATTACAATAAATTGATGTTAATCTTGTGTTAACAATGTAATTGATGTAATTATACAATACAATTGTTGTTTAGGAGTAACCATATTAAACGTCAGTAGTACAATCAACATTAAGTATAATAAGCTTTTATCGTACAAGGTTCTACTTAACTATTATTCCATACAACTTTGTGAATTTATGTTTTAGTACCAACCTCCCACAGAAAACTGACGTGAAGTAAGAGTGCTAGAGCCACCTCCCCTTCCCTCTCTTCTCCTCTCACCTCCCCACTCCTCCTACCCTTTCCCTCCCTCTCCCAAACACAGGCTGGCAAACTCCCCTAGTGTTGCTAGTGTCTATGGACAGCGGTGATCACTTAACATCAGATGACCCGCCAGTTCGTTTGCCTCCTATGATATAAAAAAAAATCTAACGACCGCAGTTTTATCTTTATAAATGACTAGCTTTTTCCCGTGGCTTCGTTAATGTAGATTTGAGCTATCTCTCGGGACTAGTACTTTATTTGGGATAAAAGTTCCATGTCCTTTAATGTACAGCTAACAACGTGTATGCAGAAAGAAGGAAGAGAATCAGCTGACAAACAGAAGAAAGAGATGTTTTTAACTGTTTCCCCACTGCCTATTTATATATCTACTAGCGGGCCCGGCAGACGTTGTCCCGCCCTGATTATGAAAAAATCTTTGACAAGTTAGATACTAAAACGTTCCTCATTAATCACTTTATCCACCGGTGAAAACCGCATGAAAATCTGTTCGGTAGTTTTTGAGTTTATCGCGAACAGACAGGCAGACAGACGCGGCAGGGGACTTTGTTTTATACTATGTAATCTATACATATAATAAGAATGTAAATGTAACGTGTCTGTATATTTTCGATTTTCGTGAAAAAAAAATTGTTGGAGGTGTCTAGGAATAAGTGATAGAATACATTTCAATCATTTTTAGAAATGTCTGTCTGTCTATCTGTCTGTGTGTCTGTTTGTATGAACACGCATCACTGCCAAAGTACTGAGTTCACAATAAAACCTCATAAATCATAGTCTCGACAGTAACTTAGTCTTTGTTTCATTAAAATGGGTCCACTCTATCAAAAGTTATTGTAATTTTAATGGCGCTGCGACTTAAGTATGAAAGAAAAGTAGATAAGCAAATGGACTAAATACGTTCAGATGACTTTATTAGTCATTGTTTTGTACATCAGGTTCCATGTGGACGAAGTCGCGGGCATAGCTAGTACAATATACATATATTTGTATTATTTCTAAGTTTTGGCGCTTGACCACAATTTCAAGTGATAGTAAGTGACAATGTGACACAAGATAGTAATACTCTAAACCTCGGAAAAACGTTTAGCTCTCAAGTGTAACTATCGATACACATCTATAGGTGCTTAGCGATAGATTTTTAACTTGAGGATGGTATCTAGACAGGCGTGTATTACAATAAATACCATGTTAATTCATATAGACTACACAATCTTCCTGGGAAAAGGATCCAACACTTTAATATAGGTAGCTCAGTAAAATTATATAAGAAATTTGTTTTTTTACAATTCATACTAGGTTAAAACGACTGATATGAAAGTGATAATAATAACAGGATCAAATGAGACCGCCGCGACGAGCCGAGAGAAAAGTAGGTATATGCATTGGCAGTTGTTTTCTTACAGACCTGTACACTACTTGTTGTTATATAACAGTTACCGTGTAACCCGCCCTTAATTATGTATCACGCAAAAGCAAACCGATTGCGGAAAATGACGTTTAGAGATGGCAAATTCCGGTTATTTCAATGCGATAATTTATATACATGAATAAAATAGGAGTGGCTGTGGTTTACCCGAGCTAGCCTCCGAAATGGCTAAATCAATTTTGACGAAACTATTAGTATTAAATAGATTATTAGAAGGACTAAGCAGTAACAATAAATTTTAAACAAATATAACTTATAATCGATAAATGCTAGTGTAAACTAAAATGTATATTCTTCTCCATAGAGTTATTAAAAGGAAGATTTAGTACTAGACATACAGAGTCAGCATTCTAACTGCTTTAACAAGGATATGACTGGTAATAAACTGAAACCAATATTGTACCATTTTTGCTGTCGCTTTGCTTTTGCGAAATATGAAATTAGGCAGTCCGTGTGCACATATCCCGTAATGCGATCGAGATACAACAAATCTAGATGCTTGACTTAACTTCAATTACACTTCCTTGTTAAAAGTATTCGAGTTATCGCTGATTTGCGACATCTGTGACGGTACTCGGTAAGTATTAGGTAATTATAAAACTTTTGTAATGCCTCTCCTAGGGTTGTTGCATTGCACACAATTAACCTACTTAAATTGTAAAGAGAATCAGTATGTCTGTTAATGCGATAATTATGAGTAGAAAATCAATCAAGTTTATGTACTTTATACCAACTTTGTTTACAAGTCCTCCCTCCTTCCCTGAGCTCCCACCCTGAAACAGATGAACACGACATCTGATCGATGAATTGACGGAGTGTTGAAAATTTCGTCTCCAAATCCTCTCGTTATATTTTATTACGTTAGCTACCATCAAATTAATCAATAAAAGATTTATCAGCGATATCATATTTTCGAGTATAGTATCTGAGAGATGATCAGATATCAGATATAGGGGAGAGTGGAGAGTGGAAAGGAAAACATGGAACTCCCAGCGGCAGCGTTTCCGGATCTTTACAATTTGCCATAATTCAAGAAACGAGCCTACTCCTTTCTCAAGGGCCGGCAACGCATCTGTGATTCTCGTGTCGCAGGTGTCCATGGGTGGCAGTGATCACCTGCCATCAGGTGACCCGCATGTTCGTTTGCCACCATTGGTATAAAAAAAACATGTTATGCCGATTCTAATTAGGTAGGATAAGGTAAGAAGTTGATGATTATCTTATTTTCGAGCATGTTAAAAATATTTAGCGTATGTGTGGGTCTAATTCACGTTTCAGGCGACATTGTGTACAACATTGTGTTTTACAAGTTCTTCATAAAACGATATAGGTATATGGACGAACAAAAAAAGGAAAAGATTTAGTTACGATGTTAAGGCTAGTTAAGGCTAGGCTAGATTATAGCAAATCTACTATTCCATATATTTATCTGTGTGTGTAGCTTAAAAATATATATATAATTATATAACAAAAACTTGTCTAATAGGTATTAGAAACCTTAGATTACACGTTACTAATGACGCAGCTATCTTCATCTCGACGCCTTCCGAGAATCGAGGAAATATCCTAAGGTTGTGTGACTGTTAAGCTCACATTATGTTATTTTAAATGGTGTTTTGCTGATTATTTAGTAATTACTCTAAGCGTTTAAGTTTGACATTGCAAATTCCTTAATCAGTCATTGCAGTTTTAGTTTGCAAGATTTTTTCCCTGTATTACTTCATTTTAATGCACGCTTGCAACAAAAATAGACTCGACTGCATTTGGTCCGGTTTAAAAGCTGCTTTTATTATAGTCGTAAGGTGTTATCACAACTGCTTCGAAAAGAAAATAAGCCGCAAATTTGAGGAAACTTATATAAGAAATAAAAGTGCATGTACAAAATTTGGACATCTTGAAAAAAAAAGGAAAATATTAGGAACGACCAAACTTGGATTTTGCTAATTTTGAAAAGTAACGACACAATTACAAATATTAATTTACTAACTGACACCTGTGACTTTTATGTAGGTACAAAGGAAAAAATATAAACGTCATGCCACACTGTTTATCTCTCTTTGCGGCAGTCTTTCTAGACATGGAGAAGGCGTTTGACAGAGTCTGGCATGAGGGCCTGCTTTACAAGCTGCTAACGTCTACTGCGCCACAAACACTAGTCTGCATCGTCGCATCCTTCCTGGAAAACCGCCGTGTGGTAGTGGTGGTTGAGGGGGTACCCTCTACGGAACGCCGGGTACGCGCTGGGGTACCCCAAGGTAGCTGCCTCTCGCCTGTGTTATATGCGCGATATACTGACGATATTCCCCGAGTCGGCCGGGCAGAGCTTGCGTTGTACGCGGATGATGCGGCGTATTTTGCGGTTTCCGCGAACAAAAAATACGCTGCAGACTACCTGCGTCCTCGGTACAGTTACCTCGCCAACCTATATTAGAGACAGGCAGAGAAGGCTTCTCGATGCTTATCTCCTTACCACGGCAAGAAAACCCTGAACGAGTAGTGCTTATAAAAAACGTAGTTTCGTGAAATGAAGCTATCGTGATCATTTTCTTAGATAAGGACCAAGTGCCTATGAAGTAAAATATAAAAAAAAGATGAAAATATAACTAATATTTTTCGCATGATGCGCCCACCTCTATCATTATATATTTATAATAGAAGATAAATGCCATAAATAACCGTACGGAGTAGATATTTATATGCACTCAATAATTCCTAATAAACCATGTCGCAGAAGCTAAATATTCACACGAACTCTTTAAGGACATTGCGTCTTGGACAATGTTGTAGTTAAATTATGTAGATAACTTCTATAAAACCTTTTATTTGTTATATATTTAATATTTACTCTCAATAACAAGACAGGACAAACAATATTGTACTTTATTTTCATTTTTGTAAAAAATGTTCGTATAAAAGAGCTTTGATATTTTATTTTCATTCCAATTCATGTTCGTTGAACTTAGAAATTCGATCAATTTATTTAGAATTAAATGAGACGAGTTTAATTCTGAGAATAATTACTGTAAAATAAATACTCTAACTGTGAGCTCAGCGATTATATCACAATCTTTTTTTCCTATCTATCATTGTTTATACTCCAATTAATTACTAATTGAGTAAACGAATATAATTTAAAGATTAAGTATCTTTTAATTTTATTCAAAATTTTTCCATTTCGTCTTAAATGCACAGTGGAAATGAATACCTACCTTTGTTTGTTTACATTCATGATTATGTTGAGTAGGTAGTTCTGATATTAACGGTTAGCTATTGCTCGCGGTTTACCATGCGATAATGTAGTCTTGTTCTATCCCTCAAGAATGGTACATTTTTTCTGGGTATGATAGGTACTATCATCATATGTACTTATCTATATCCCTGACAACGTGTCTTCACAATTTAATTATGCTCAGGTGAGCAATAAGGCGTGAAAAAGTAACAAACAAACTAGCGTATGCATTTATAATACTAGTAACATTGATATACAAAAACCCAAGATAATTTTAGATTATGCACTCATTTCAAATGGTCTCGCGTCGCTTGCGTCCTTGTAATAAGAACTTTAAATCATTCACGTAAGATTGAATTTGCAAAATCATAAGTTTATCGCATAACTATATCCACGTATGTATGTATATTGGGAAGATTTTGCGGCCGGTTTCGAGCGCTACTTTTATTCGAGATTCTGTGTCTTGGGTTTTTATATGTCAATGGCTAATAAGGATAATTATTCTATCCTTTGTTTATTTATATATCACATCAATGCTCTTAAACATTGTTTAATTTGTCGGGGTGTAGATTCTATTGCGCGACATCGACGCAGACGTGAGTGTGAGTTCCAGTAACAGCGAAATGTGCATCCAGCTCACCTGTCGTTCACCACATTCGACTTCCTTCTTTTATGCGGGTCCGGCGCTGCCTGGTACTCCTTGTGGACATCACATGGTAACTCAATAAGACTAATTAAGATACACCTTAAGATAGTTTAAAAAATCAGCTGTTATGCGGCAATGTTTCGGAAGTTTTTGTTTTTGTAGGTGGTAACGCTGTAGCTATTACTAGTTTCAGTATGAATGGGTCGGCTCGTCCGGGTCAGTACCACCCTCTCATAGAAAACAAGAATCTCTCATAGAATATATAACAGTCAATTGTGAATTGAAAATATGTATAATGAATGCTGACCAATTACACAAAATCGACAAAACAAACCATAAAAACTCTTAATAATAAAATTACGAAATAACCTGAGTAACTGAAGAAAAAATCTTGCAAAAAATACACAGATCAGCCGACAGCAGTGCGAAAAATATTGCGGACGTAGGTAATAAAATGATAATGAAATAACATTAGCTACTAATACTGGGATCGTGCGTAGACATGAAGATAGGTACGGTAATTACACATTGTTTCTGTATAGGTGGTAGAGCCATAATGAAGCTATTACTGGTTTCAGCATGAAAGAGTCGGCTCGCCCACTACCACTCTCAATACAATATTATCTCTCATTGTCTCTCAATACAATAGTGACAATACCACTCACTGCTCACTGAAACACCGACGTGAAGTAGCGTAGTCCGGTGAAGCTGTTAAGACCTTGCTAGGTCAATAGCGTAGTCAGTTCGAAAAAAAAAAACCGACGTGAAGAAAAAGCGTTTACATTGTTGTCTTTCGTTCGGTCAGTCAGAGCGCCGGATACCCAGCTCCTCTCACCTCGCCCCCCCTCCCCCTCCCCAACTTCCCCAAACACAGGCTGGCAACGCACTTGCGAGTCAGTGTCTATGGACGGTGGTGATCACTTAAATTCAGGTGACTCACCTTTTCGTTTGCCTCCTATGATAAAAAAAATATTTTCCATTATATTTAAGTTATCAAAAATCCGGAAATATTACAATGCGAATAAGTTAAATTATTACCATAAGATAAAATGAGAAATCGTTGCGTGTCTTCTTCGATTACAACCTACAGTTTTAAATAATTTTGTAACCTTGTATATTATTTCCAGAGCTTTCGAGTCTGCGAACGTTGAACCGCCCGTGAAGTATCCTTTACCTTACCTACATCCATCAAAATGACTCACAGTGTTTACCAGTTGTTACAGTCGATCCGGATATAAATAGAATGTTAATAATCATTTTTTTTGTATTACGGCAAATGTATCTGACGTATCCAAAAATAACGGTGACCACCGATAAATCTACAACATGTAACACTTTCACCGCATCATCATTTGAATCTCGTGATAACGGAAGACTGTATTAAATTATAAATTTTATAAATTATAAAACACACACGCACACAAAAAGATACATAACAGCTCCTGTTGCAGTCAATAAAGTTCTCATCAGGTTAATCACTCCACCTTATCACCATAAGGTTACAAGGTCCCAATAGTAAACATGATAAAAGGTGAACACAGTTGTAGGTTAGTAAGAACATTCGAGAAAAAATTCTAGTACGGTGACTTAAATTGTAATGACCGACAAGGCCAATAGGTAATGATAGTTCGATAAATATGGAGTCATTTTATACGTCGCTATACTATAGACTATCAATTAAGCTATCTTTAAATAGACTTCGCTCGGTTTTATAATACCTATCAATTTCAATAGATCCATATATTACGTATATATCTGGAATATATAGTTACTACCTATATTCCCGCCTAAAAATTTAGTAATTTTAATTCATTTTTACAAACCACTGTGTCTGTGACTTCCTGTTCGGTATTATTTGTTGTGATCAATATTTAAGCAGAATAAAGCTTGTGAAAATATTATCCATGTCCAAATATCTAGTATACCATTTTTCACGAGATCAGTTGGTGTGCTATAGCGCCACCTAGTAACGAATTACAGTAAAGTGCATAACACAAACATCTCTGTTTTCATCATCGTTTTCTTTTCATATCTATAGCTATTTGATAGTAATTGTAATGTATTAAATATATAAGATAAATAATCGAAACGAAAGCATTACATAACTGTTTTTGTGGAACTAGAATTGACATAAAAAATCTACTTATTTGATTATTTTTGCATACAATTAAATAATACAGTTTGTTTTATTCTAAAAGTTATATAATATGTCAAATATTTGTGATACTTAAAAACAATATTTTTCTTATTACAGTTTATATAGGCACAATCATTGAAAATAATTAATTTGATATCGTGATACCATTATAAAATCTTCACCGACTGAAGTCGCGCACAGATTGCCGTTCCAAATTTAAAAATAGACGCTGAATAGAAACTCCTTGCACCGGCTTTCACGTTGTAACCTCAACAATAACTTCCCTTTAACCCATGTGCTAAATTGTGTATTAATTAAAGAAAAATGTCGCAAGAAAACGAAGGTTTCTTCAAAAAGTTCCACGAAACGATAACCAACTCTTTGGACGACGTCACAAGAAACAATTTCGCCAATTTAGAATCAAATAGTGAACGTGTTGCTTACTTATGCAATTTGCCGATTGTCAAAAATTATAATTTAATTAACGATGTATTAATTTCTAAAGTTGATTTCGAATTTCCTGTGAGAAAAGATTTCGATAAAGCCCGTTTATTGAAAGATGAAGGTAATAAGGCTGTACAAAAGGGCGACTGGAGTAAAGCAATGCAATTGTACAGTCAAAGCATGATATTCGTTCCTGAAAAAGAATGTAAGTGAAATTATAGTAGATTGTACTTTTTATAAAATTTAAATAATATAACTGACCTTTCGATCATATTTTTATTAAAATAAACGCATTCTATTATTATTATTAACAATCTTATTAAACAAATTAATGTTACAAATAGGTATGATCCACTTAAAATGTCTTTCAGGGGATTTGTTCAGCAGTCGTTTTCCTTTATGTAACAAAACCACAATAACATTTTCAAGGTTTTCCTTTTAAACATGACCACATTACTCCGCATTAAATATTAAAACAGGAGTATATTGCAAATATCATTTATACAACAATTAATTTCGTATGCATTGCGGTGTGATACATTGTCAAAACAACGAAAAACTTCTTTCCTCCTGCCAATTCTAAGTAAAACAAATAGGTACTATACAGATATTCGTAGAATTATACTGTCGGTAATAAAACAGTTCCAATGAATAAATAATATATTTTATATAAAATTTCTATGAACAGCTGAAGAATTATCTATCGTATTCGCTAACCGCTCAGCAGCTTTGAATCATCTCCAGCTATACGAAGAAGCACTGTTAGATATACAACGAAGCCTCTCGTTCGGGTATCCTCGCCATTTGAGATATAAAGTGTTTGAACGGAAAGCCAGATGTCTACTTGCTTTAAAAAGAAATCAAGAAGCAATTACAGCTTTTCAGTAAGTATTAAAATGTTAGATTAAAATATTATTAACGTACATAAAAGAGGCGATAGTAAATAAATTTCGTTTTAACAGAGATACTATCAGCTCCCTCGATGAAGCAAATAAACTTGAAAAGGAAAAGAGGCAAAAGATACGGACTGACGCTAAATTAATGCTGGAAATATTAAATAAGGGTCTCTTAATGGCAGGGAATCCAAAAGATCCTGAATCATTGAATAAAACTCGACCTAAACCGAAGTTACCAGGGAAATCTAACACAAACTACCCTGCCGCATCAGAAGCAATAGAAATACAATATAATGATGCCAAAGGTAGATATGCCACAGCTACAAGAGATATTGGCATCGGTGAGACTATCTTGGTTGAAAAACCTTACAGTGGTGTTTTATTGGCAGAATATGCGAAGACGCACTGTCAAAATTGTTTCATTAAGTATGTTCACACGTGTAACGCATGTATATAAAAAAACACGGCAATATTTACTAAAATTTTTAAAATAATTTCACAGGTGCACAATTCCATTACCATGCACGAAGTGTCCAAACGTTGTATTTTGCAGCGATAAGTGCTTAGAGTTTGCGCAAAAGTCTTACCACGGTTATGAATGTCACATACTGCCTCTCTTGTGGAAGTCTGGGTGTTCAGTCACCTGTCATATCGCTTTGAGGATGATCACCCAAAATAAAATAGAATACTTCACAAATATAAGACAAGATATAGAGAACAAGCCAACAGGGCCTTACAAAACAAATAATTATAAGAACATTTATCACTTAGTTGCTCACGAAGATAAGAGAACAAAACAAGACTTCTTACACAGGACTCAGATGGCAGTGCTCTTGGTAAAAGTTTTAGACATCAGTGGATACTTCAGCGGTAAACCAAGGAATAAAACCGTGGACACATCGGAACTCAAACATATGACAGTCGACGAGAAATATAAAGAGGATGTAACCCTCATCGGTGGTCTTATTTTAAAGAATTTACAAGTTCTACAATTCAATGCCCATGAAGTATTTGAACTACAATGCTCTAAGCCGAAAGATAACAAGACTATTATAAAACATACTGGAAAATCAGTTTTCTTGGCTGGTGCAATTTTTCCCACCCTCGCTTTGTTCAATCACTCTTGCGAACCTAGCGTTGTAAGGTAATAATTTTTTTTATTGGGATAATTCAATTTTTTTTTATGTCATTGGAGGCAAACGAACAGGCGGGTCACCTGATGTTAAGAGATCACCACCGTCCATAGACACTAACAACACTAGGGGAGTCGAAAGTACGTTGCCAGCCTGTGTTTGGGGGTAAGGGAGGGAGGGGGGAGAGGAGTGGAGGTGGGCCTCCGGCGCTCTCACTGACCGATCGAAACGCAACAATGCAAGCACTGTTACTTTACGTCGGTTTTCCGTGAGAGGGTGGTACTACCCCGGACGAGCCGACACATTCATGTTGAAACCAATAATAACTTCAGCGTGGCTCTACCACCTACAAAAAGTCACACTCCTACTAACTAAAACTCCGTGGGAATCTACATACCTTTTTGTTGGGTTGAAGGAACTGCTTGCGTGTTAATGCCAGGATAGTTTAGCAATATCATCACAATTGAAGTTTTTTTATATACATATAGCTAGAATGAACAACATAAATTAGAATACAATTTTTATTAATTTTGTCTAAACGAAATATAAAAAGAAAAAATATGTCCAAAATTGGTTAAAATATTTTACTTACTTGCGATTTTAAACTTCTATTTCAGATATTTCTGTGGACCAAGCATAGTGGTACGTGCAGTGAAAAATATAAAGAAAGACGAAGAAGTATCAGAGAACTATGGACCTATATTCACAACGGTCCCTAAAGAAAAACGACAAGCTGATCTCAAAGACCAATACTGGTTCGATTGTAACTGCATACCATGCAAGGAGAACTGGCCGTTATATAGCGAAATGACAGAGGATTACATGAGATTTAAGTAAGAGATAATCTTATTAATTCTGTTTATCGAAGCAACAGAATAATGAAGGCAAAATCAATGAAGATTACTATATAATACTTAATTTCAACTAAATTGAGGATTTCATTCTCAGGTGTGACTCGGACAGGCCGTGCCCCAATGTTGTTGCAGTTCCATATGACTGCAAAGAATTCATGATACAATGTGGACTATGTCAGCAGTATACCAATATTCTAAAGGGATTAAAATCTTTACAGGTATGTTACATGTATATGTAAGTCCTCGCCAAATTTTTGGCCGCTCTGAATATAGATGCTTTTTTTTTCTCGAACTGACTACGCTATTCAACTAGCAAGGTCTTTACAGCTTCACCGGACTACAAATATAGATGCGCGGAACAAAATTGTATGTATTTATTTACGTACGTACATATTATTTTATATGAATAACATCGAAATAACTTAATAATAAACAAATACTCATTTTAGATTCCTATAATAATGTTTACACTTTGTTTCGTATTCCATTCTTGAATTCGCAAGCCTGAACCTCAGCTATATTGAGAGCGGCTAAAAAGATTGACGAGGATTGTATTTAGTTATATTTGTCTTTCTTTATATATATACCTTCTTCAGCAATATCTTATATTATATAGGCAATAGGTAGGCTTCCAGTAGCGTATACGCTTAAAATGCTAGGAGGCTCGGCTCGAGAGAGCTGGGAAAATAACTCTCGAGTTTAGGCTACTGTGTAGCAACACTTCATTGCATTAAAGAAAGGCCCTTTATAATGAATTTGCCACAAGCCTCAATAACTCTCAAAGTGACCATCTGTTGTCATGCATCTGTATATATTCTGTCAACTGCACGTAAGAACTAGTTTTCCTCTGAATCTAGCGCGTTACCATCCTAGACCACATTTCATGTAAGATTGTGGTAAAACATTTAAACCCATACCGTGGTATTACAAAAAGGTTAAATACGTATTGAACCTTGACTTTAAAAAGGTCTCATATTAAATGCACCGCGGTCGCTGAATGTTCGCCATGTTGCTCTTTTGTCTCGCTTTGGTTACGTTAGGTTAGACTTGCGAAAAAGGATAACGCGAACTTGCCTCGGGCGAGCGCGGTGCATTTATTAGGAAACTTTTTTAAACCAAGTATTTAATACGTATTTAACTTTTTTGTAATAACACGGATGAAGTCCTAATACACATTATAGTTATCCAAATAACATTGTGCATGAATATTATCTTTAGATATTTAGTAGCATGATCCAAAGTACTTGAACATATCTATTTAATTATTTAAAAAGTATATGGTACATTTCAAAGAGGTCGCAACAAATCACATGCATGCAGATACCATTTTTTTAATAACATCACCTTATTAATACCCCTCTTAAATAATTAGTACAGAGATAAAATCGTTGTTTTACTTATCAATAACGCAATTTATTCCGATAGTAAGATTTGTTCAACAAATCTATTCTGAATACTAATTTGTCAGTCACGGCAACAACAAAACTATTAGACAATATTTGCACAAAATATTTTTGTATTCATAGATATGTACATAGAATTACTATGAACATGAAAATCACATAATAAACACGACTAATACGAGATGACACGCCTTTAAAATGTACTGCAAAATTTATAGTATACGTTTAAATTACTATACAAACAACCTGAAAGTATGTAGACACACTACTGTATTATAGTTTCCGTGACGTGTGCTTTAGAACTTACTGAAAAGATAATATGTATCATTATTAATCTCTGGGTAGAGATGATCATTATTAAAATGACTAATAATGTAATAGATTATTGCTACGCAGTTAATTTTGTTATTCTGCTGTCGGTTATCCGTTGTTCGTATTTATCTACTAACAACGACAACAAGCAAGCGTGAATTTTCGGCGGGATTTTAGTCTGTCATATAGTGGATTTTATATTTTATTCATAATCTTGGGTTACTTGACTCTATATTGTGTAAAATTGGTGGTATTTTATGTAATATAGTTTGTTTATTGTGCATAAGTGAAGTGAATGGAAAATAATACCACAGACCATGAATTCTGAGACGCCACAAAAACTCCATGGAAAGTTCTAACAAGAGAGCCACCATCCTTTTCGAACATTGAATTAACTACTTGACAATGGAAATTAACAAACATCCTGGGTGAGAGAAACGAAATAATTCAGACAAAGAAGATCATACGCTACTATTCAACAAGGAGATTAAGATAAAAAAAAAGATGGATAAAAGAATATATTATAGAAGATTTGGCGTTTCTGCCTTTACATTAATTTGGACATAGAGAAGATTTGACGCGTATTCCTTTACATTAACTTGGACATAGAAGCAAACTGACTAAAGAATACATAAGAGCTATCTATATTGACAACTTCAGAATTAAAAGATGATTTAAAAAATGTACAAAATATTATATAGAATATTTGGCGATTAGGTCTTTAAAGAATACATAAGAACTACCTATATTGACAACTTCAGAATTGGCAGTATGGATTAATTCCTTCGCCTGTCCTATTGGACGAATATTATTACTACTACAAGCAAGCGTTATGCAACCACCGATAGGTGTGAAATGGAAAAACACTACACGTTGCTTTCATACAAAGCTACAACACAAACAACGAATATTCATTCCATTATCGTGGCATTATTACAAACATCAGTCCGATACTAAAACAGCAAATTACTCCATAGCGGAATAACTGACCATAATGTATAACAGTTTTTATTAACTGCATACATAGAGTATACTAATATTATAACTATTCTATACAGAAGAGTAATTTATTATTGCTACATATACCTTATTGCGATCTGTATCTCTAGCTGTATGTAGCTGTATGTGTCTAGCTGTACTACAGAATACCTCTTCGTTTTGTATGTTTCTCCTTCGATGCATAACAGCTTTAATCAAAATAAATTAGTTGTAACTTATGGGCCATGGCCTTTTACTACTGACACGAAGAATTCGTCTACGTATAAACCTTCTTAGTATGCTCTTTAATTATTTCTTCTTCTTATTCTTGTTTTCGTTCCGCAGAAGCACTTGCCAGTGTCAATGTTTTGTTTCAATGGAGAGTACAACATATTTTACACAATAAGTGTCGTGTGAATAATTGCAATGTTCTAACAAGATGGTGGCTCTCTTGTTAGAACTTTCCAGGGAGTTTTTGTGGCATCTCATAATTCATGCTCCGTGGAATTTTTTTCCATTCACTTATGCACAATAAAGAAACTATATTACATAAAACACCACCAATTTTACACAATATAGAGTCAAGTAACACAAGATTATGAATAAAATATGAAATACACTACATGACAGACTAAAATCACGCCAAAATCTCTTTTTAATTATTTAAAAATAGGATTAAACATCAAGAGTTCTTTCTGCATCTACTCGCAGCGCCTCTAGCGGAAACGAGGATGTATTTAAAATGTTAATACACAAACGAACCTATAATCGTAACCGCTGGAATGTTTTCAGAATTGGTGGTAAAATTTTGATATTCATACGTATCTTCTCAGTGCCAAAATAGAGTTTTATCGACCTGGGATGGAAAAACACTCATTCTTATATGTTCAAAGATAAAAACTTGTACTAAAAGTTTGGGTTGCAAATAAAACAATAGGTACTGAACATATGTTGACAAGTTTGTATTAAAGTTCTGTAGTCCGGTGAAGCTGTTAAGACCTTGCTTGGTCAATAGCGTAGACAGTTCGAAAAAAAAATTGTATTAAAGTTAATGGGATATCTCAATAAGGCTGATTTAAAATACTGGTAGAAACAAAATTTGTCATGGGGGAACTAATTTGAATAAAGTTAATTATCAACTAGATCATACATCTCAAAACTATGGGAAATTAATGAAGAGTCCTCGTCCAAGATATCCAATCAACTAAGACAGTGGTCCTCAATTACCCTGTCGCGACACATTAGTGTGACGCGAGCACCTGTAAAGTGTATCGCGAAATTTACAAAAACGATATATTTTTTTATTATTCTATACTAAAATGAACGTTGCATGTAAATATCTAAGGGTGTCGCGAATTATTTAAAGAGCATATTAGTGCGTGCCTGAGTCAAAAAGATTGAGAACCGCTAAACGAAGTCCCGAAATCACTGAAAGTTTTATATTGTGATCCGTGAATAATTACATTAATAAGTTTTTAAGTGCCAATTTCTCTTAAACTTACTTCTACCATTTTAAACACCGCCGTACTCTACACTACATATCAATATGCAGATGAATAGACTTCTGTGTTTAATATTTTAAGAATACTAGATAATTATGATAATTTCTCTAAAACTATTAATAATACTATTTCGTCGAACAACCTAATGGTAGGTGGTAGAGCCACGCTGAAACTATTACTGGTTTCAGCATAAATGGGTCGGCTCGCCCGGGGTAGTACCACCCTCTCACAGAAAACCGACGTGAAGTAACAGTGCTTGCATTGTTGCGTTTCGTTTGGTCAGTGAGAGCGCCGGAGACCCACCTCCCCTCCCCTTCCACTTTCCTCTTCCCTTCCTCCCCCCCTCCCTACACAGGCTGGCAACGCACTTGCGACTCCCCTGGTGTTGCAAGTGTCTATGGACGGTGGTGATCACTTACATCGGGTGACCCACCTGTTCGTTTGCCTCCTATGATATAAAAAAAAAAAAAAAAAACAACCTCTAATTTTGATATAGAATTGCTTTAGCTACGTTTCTGTAATAACAACATACATAAGATGTACACTAAATTGTTAATCTAATACATTTTATCCGAAATTGACAACCTTATGGTGTAATTTATTCAGCACAAACTCTGAGGCGAAAATCAACATATACGAACACGGAACTTAAAATAAAAATAATTAGAAATCATCAGTTTTCACAATTTATTATCATTAAACTGTAATTAAAATTTAATAAATCTTCAAACATGTCACATTAAATATAATCCGCTTAAAAAGTAGATAGTACATATGATAAAATCAGATTAAGCGAAGACACTTTCATAACATTTGCCAGTTTATCACCATTATGTCAACATTGAGATAGTGATGTCAGTATTATTTGCTTCATAAAGATTGGTGTTCCCCGATTTGATACTAACAAGCGGGTTATATATAACCAAGCTATATAATATATAGTTAAGCTTAAGATTTAAACAGGTTTTATCAATCAGATTTATATTTTGAAGTGAAAACTTAATTAGGCGCGTTGAGCGGTATTTTTTTGGCAGGAGATAAATTTATAATTTCGCGTCATGCTAGTAAGCGTTACTGACTTTATATAACGTACTCTGTGTTACTGACCGTATTGCGCTTGCGCGGCTTGCGTCAGATTAGCGACGCATAGTCTAAGAGCCTGTGTGCAACTAATATTAATATTTTGTATTCAGATCGTGCAGCCTATCATATGTTTGATGAATTTACTAAACTGTATAAAAAGTTATTTAATTATTATTCCGAATGCCAATTGATGTGAAAGAGAGACTAATTTACAAATTATGAAATTAAAATAATTCACACTATAATTAATTTCAAATTTCAAAATAAAATATTAGTCTAAATTCCATTGTTTTTAGTTTTCACTTCTGTTGGCAGTCGTTATGACTGCCTAAACTTTTTTCTCCATAATTAAGAGAATTCGTTATAGTCACCTTAAATATTCCTTTCCAGAGATATGGCCTACTAGTATTTTCTCCTGGCTTCGCTTGCGTGAATGTAGTTAGGAATAGTATTTTTTTCTGAATGAAAGGTACTCTATGTACGTTTCTGTACTCCTCACAACGCGTATGCATAATTTCATGTTGATCATTTGAGTAGTTAACAAATGGACTGTCGAAAACCACAACGGTGTTATTACAAAAAAGTTAACTACGTATTGAATACTTGTTTTAAAAGGTTTCGAATTAAATGCACCGCGGTCGCTGAATGTTACGTTAGATTAGACTTGCGAAAAAGGATAACGCGAACTTGCCACGGGCGAGCGCGGTGCATTGAGTTCGAATCCTTTTTAAACCAAGTATTTAACTTTTTTGTAATAACACCGTAAAGGTTTAAGTTCCATACTAACGAATGTAGAACTCATGAGGCACATGTCAACAGATAATTGGCAGCATAAGTTTTAAAGAAATCCGGATTTATTTTATCAGGATAAAATAATTGATTTCTTTATTTATTCTTCAATTGAAATTGGAATAACAGACAATAATCACAGTTTTATCAATACATATAAACACCATAAACTACAGTATAACAGAATAAACTATCGTTCCTATACACGTCTCCGACGTAATCATCAGTTTCCGGGTCCCATATACACCTCTGCCCACATTTGATACCAGCCCCTTTCATTTCCAAGACTGTGCATTGGACCAGAATCTTATACCTGTAAAAAACTTTAACATAGAATAACATAGTAAACTGTAAAGCAGATTTTTGAAATGAAACCTTCTTTCTCATTGTCATTTGAAAATTAATGAAACGAAGAAGCGACATTAAAAAGAGACAAACATATACCCCTATAGGATTTAACGTGCAAGAGACTGAGATAGAATACATTAGACAGTGTTTTTTATATTTGCAGTCTCCTCATTTTATATTACACTACCTATTACATATTACTTTACTCTAGTTCTGGCGTTGTACATATATACCCCCTTAGATACGAACCCTTAGATAAAACCAGCTTGGTGTATTATTCACGGGTATCGTTAAGATGAACATTTTTTTCATTTTGTGAAGAATTCTCTTTTAACGTTAGAGGACTGTACACATGTTTTTTATTATAGCAGAACGAGTAATATTATACTGTACGTGATGGTTAGTTAGTACAATGCAATCAAAAAATAATGGTGACCACCGCGAAATCTAGATTCCCGTTAGTCGCCACTGTCTTGTCAATCTACACACAGCTAGATGTATATACACTAGCTTATCCAAAACGCGATACGCCTGTGCCATTAATACGGCTTTTACACCAGATGTATAGTCATAGGTGTATAGTAACTCAACTTACATATGTATCTCTACCACATCCTACCATACTTACCAGTAACTTAGTAACCAAAATTGTTGTATTAATATTTATTCAATGTTTGTCTATGACCATTTCTTTTTTGTAAGCAATTTCTGATATTTTTATTATTATTACCAGTAGCATAATAATTATAATATTTAATATTAAGATACAAAAATTTTACCGTTTCATTTCTAATTCTTGAACTCTCTGACGAACACCATTAGCGATGACTTTGGCCCATTTTGGCGCTTGATCCGAGCGGTACTGCCGGCCCATAAGCTGTTCTTGCATTGACGTTATAATTATATCTCGAATGTTCTGCGCTTGGAATCTGTGGCATAAGTTATTGTATTACAATAAAAAACTCTATTCATAGCAATTGTAAAATTTTATTATTTCCGATAATTTTTCAAGTTCACTCGTTTTTATAATTGAATTTAAATGGTGATACATCTTCTATATTTTAATTAACCCCTGGACTGACCAAAACCATAACGGTGCTATTACAAAAAACTTAAATACTTATTGAATACTTGCTTTAAAAAGGTTTCGAATTAAATGCACCGCGCTCGCCCGAGGCAAGTTCGCGTAATCATTTTTCGCAAGGTAGTCCGGTGAAGCTGTTAAGACCTTGCATGGTCAATAGCGTAGTCAGTTCGAAAAAAAAAATTTTTTTTTTCGCAAGTCCCACCTAACGTAACCAAAGCGAGACATAAGCGCCAGAGTAGGCGAAACATTCAGCGACCGCGGTGCATTTAATTCGAAACATTTTTAAAGCAAGTATTCAATACGTATTTAACTTTTTTGTAATAACACCGTAAGGGTTTAGGCTTCATACAAATTAATGTAGGACCTTATTATGTAATATACTGTTGGCAGCATAAAGAAAAGATCGTGTTTACAACAAAATTCGAAAAACTTAATTAATAACTAATTATGTAATGTAAAATTATAATTAATAGAAACTATAATCTTGGTTTGGATCTTGAAATATCAGCAGAGGGATTAATTTATATCAAGTGTGTCAGTAGTCATTGCTTTAGATTCAATCTATTTTCCTCCCTGCCAAGTGTATGACATTATTTGTCAAAATTACATAAGAGAATTTATAAAAAAAAGCTCACTTTTCACCAAGTCCTGGTCGTACTTCATATTTGGGGGGTGCAAGAGGCTTTTCTGCCTCGATAGGACTTATAGCAACCTCGCTAGGAATAGCGACTGTTTCGGATTCTTCTTCTACAACTGAAAAAAGCAAAATACAATAAATTACTATGAGGGATACCTTCTTCATTTTTCTTTGAAAAACAAATCTTCCTTATCATTTATGTTTTAGAGTTAATGACTTCTGGTGATGTTAGTACACTAACAAAATGTGGTCATCCTTGTTAGAAATTTGCAGGAAGTTTCTATGATACTTCATTTATTATCCACCTTATTATTTCTATTATTCCTGCATATTAAGTAAACTACACTACGCACAATGCCACTTATATAAAGTAGTATTGTGTCAAATAATTCAAGATTATGAATGAAATTTTTAAACTGCTATTGACAAACTCAGATCCCAAGAAAACCGTGTACCACCAATCCTCCCAGATTATTAAGGTTAAGGTCATTAAAGTTTTAAGAAGTTACAATTTTAATTATTAAACACCAACCAACAATCAGCGATGTTTGCAATGGGGAAAACGGTGTGGTGCGCATGCGCAGAAGAGGAAGTATGCGGATAATATTGTTTGCAATGAAAAGAAAGAAGAGTACATGTCTGGCTTGAATTTTTTTTTCTGTACATAAAATAATACTATTAAGATAATAAAGGAACCAGATGAAATCACAGATTTTAATGGAGTTAAAATGCAAAATGTATACCTTCTTCCTCATCCTCCATGTTTCAACAACAGCAAGCTGCATCAATCAGCCGCCTGAAATATGTAAAACACATTGTTCTAAAACCCACTTGTGACATTAAATAAGCATATTTATCCTTATATATTTATATAAGTATGATATAACATAATTTTATTTATACATAATTTATCTCTTGAAATAATAAGGGATATACAAGTGAATTATATAATACTAGCGGGCCCGGCAAACGCCGTCCCGCCATGAATATAAAAAAAATCCTTGAAAAATTATATACCAAAACCTTCCTCGTGAATCACTTTATCCACTGGTGAAAACCGCATGAAAATCCGTTCAGTAGTTTTTGAGTTTATCGCGAACAGACAGACAGACAGACGCGGTAGGGGACTTTGTTTTATACTATGAATTATATAATAAACATTTATGACTAAACTTTCATTACAGGACACTGAATTGTTGTATCGTCTTGGTCGGGCAGCAATGGAAGAAGGTAAATATGGTGAGGCGGTAAAGAAACTGATAGAAGTATTAAAGTTATATGACATAACACTCGTCCCTCCATACCGTTCTTATTATGATTGTGTTCAGGATCTTAGACGATCTATGCTGGCCATCGGAAATTATAGTAGTACTGGTAGTAACTAAAATGGACAATTATATCCACCAGTCAACAGCATTTGCAAGAAATCAACTTCTGTAATTGTTACCTATGAGAAAAACCATATATCTAGCAAATTTAAATAGCTTTGATTTCCTCTGCATTTGTTAAACTTCTCCCAATCTCTTTAACATTTAGAGAGTATATCTAACATGTAACAAGTGTAAACCAAGGCAGTTAAATAAGGTTCATTGTATTATTTATAGTCATCATTATTATCATTTGTAAATTTACTTGTTCTTTATTTCTGTACTAGCGGGCCCGGCAGACGTTGTCCCGCCCTGATTATAAAAAAATCCTTAACAAATTATATACTAAAACCATCCCCATGAATCACTTTATCGACTGGTGAAAACAGCATGAAAATCTGTTCAGTAGTTTTTGAGTTTATCGCGAACAGACAGACAGACAGACGCGGTAGTAGACTTTGTTTTATACTATATTTCTGTAAACTGATTAGTATGATCTTATGTGTTTCATTAATGATTATATAATATCTCTTAAGTTAAATACCTTTAGGATATCAATACAAAGATATCTTGTTTCAGTGATTTATATTTAATAATACTGTCTGTGTAAAATGTTTAGTGTTTTTAGACTTTGTGTGAATAAATAAAATAAAACAATAAGCTATTTATCATGTTTTTTTTTATAACAGTACAATATATTACTAACTGTATATTTAATTAACACATATAATAAATTTTCAACATTTACATTAATTACAACAATATTATAAGAATAATTCATTTATTTAATAGTAACCTGATTCTAGGAAAGTATGTATAGTATTTAAAACCGTCTGCCTATGACAAATAATGATATTGAAAAAAAATTAAATGGAATCTAGAGTAATCAAAAACAAAATATAATATACGCAGCTTCTTTATGTCTGAGCTTTTCATTATGTATATTTTAAGAGACTCAACAAGATCTACGAGAGGAAATTAAACTAAAATAAGTCAAACACTTTCACGCGCACTAATTGCACACAATTTCATATAATGGTATTTCATATAGTGGTAAAGTCACATAATGGTACTGAACTGGAAGCGATTGTCTGACGAAAGAGTATCTGCTAATTCTGTACATGGTTTTAAAAACGGACTAGACAATTGGCTACAGGAGAGTTTTTGGCGGGATCTTGGTCTGTCATGTAGTGGATTTTATTTTTTATTCATAATCTTGTGTTACTTGACTCTATATTGTGTAAAATTGGTGGTGTTTTATGTAATATAGTTTGTTTATTGTGCATAAGTGAAGTGAATGGAAAATAATACCACGGACCATGAATTCTGAGATGCCACAAAAATTCCATGGAAAGTTGTAACAAGAAGGCCACCATCTTGTTAGTTCATTGAAATTATATCAAGAAACTTGTAATATCGATAATCACTTGACAATTGAATTGAAAGAAAAACTTGTAATACTATTAACTACTTGACAATGGCAGTAATAATATAAAAGATTGGTTGCCAAAAATAAAGTTAAAAAAAAAAAAAAAAAAATTGGCTACAGACTAATAAACTGAAAGTGAACATTTGCAGTGACTAAAACCTGACAAAAAATTTCGACACAGTGTGATATGTGATATAGACATGTCAACAATTATACTGATTGTCTACTAACCATAAATAAATATTTACAATTGTTGTAGTAACAATCTAATATATGAGAATAATAAAATAATATTCATACTTATCGATAAACAAAATTGCGGCTTTCGTAATTTAAATCTTTAATTTTGATTATTTGTAGTGGAAAGCCCGCAGCTCTCTTGGTCACAGAACTAAACACTGAGCTGAATTGATTACTTCGACCAAATTGAGATGTTTTGGAATACAGAAATTTAATAAAGAATTCGTTAATGTCTTATAATTGTTAAAATTAAAACATAGCTTTCAGAATTATTCTCGATGAATAGCCTACGTGGTTTATATTTGTTAATGAATGCACCTTACTTTAGCAATTTAAAAACAGGTCGAATCCTTACATAAACTGAACATAACCTCCTCACGTACCGGTCCGTAGAATTATACTAATACCCATATTTTTATTAAGTATAGAATACGAATCGTAATTGAAAATTATTATAGATTAAATAAAAACTAAGTTGTTTATCTATACATGAAAATATATTCACCTTACAATACAAACAAACCGTACCACAAATTCGTTACCATGGAAATCATACCAGTGTTACCAGTTATCAATTTGTTAAATCTACTAAACAAGATATCAAAAAACTACTTAATTCTACTAATTACAAACCATTTAATTTCTATACTAATATTATAAAAAGGTAAAGTTTGTGAGTTTAAGAGTTTGTGATGTTGTAGGGGTTAATTTCAGGAACTACTGGTCCGTTTTGAATAATTCTTTCAACGTTATATAGCTCATTTATCGAGGAAGGCTATATATCATCATTCTAAGACCAATAGGAGCGGAGCAGCAATAAAGGGTGTTTTGTCCTCTTGAGGGCTTCCGCTGCGTGTTAGCGTTAGCCCAAAGTAACTATTCCACGTGAACGGAGTCGTGGGCAGAGGCTAGTAATTTATAAAATAAAAGATACACTTTTTAAAGGAGGTTCATATGTCACATTCTAATAAAAAGACTTTGAAGAAATAGGGATAAATATAATACGTTACAAATCTTTTTTCATTTAAGTTTAAATTTTATTCTGAATTTTGTAGCGGACTTTACTCACTACAGAAAAAATCTTAAGACTTTCCGAGTCATAGAATTTTTCACGGAACAAATAATAGAGTGTTATTCGTTACACATGTTACCGAAAAAATATAATACTTAATATTTTCACTTCAATGTAAATAAAAACTACAAAATACTTTCAATTTTTATTTTGAAATTATAAAAGAAGAACATGATAATCATACAAATATTTATTCGCAGGTAGTTATAAATCTCGTTCAATCAATAAAAATCAGTAAAGCTCCGCAAAAAGGGTCCCATAATTATGTTTGCAAATCTGCTGTGATTTGTGATGCATTATAGACCGAAAATAAATTCTACTTTTATATCTACCAAAGTTAGTCCAATTACAATAAACTATTATTGTAGGTGGTATCACGACACGAACATTACTTTAAATATATGCGTGACAAGAAAATGGTGGTTCACAATTTGGAAACGGCGCGGCGGTCCACGAAAATTTATCTGCTTTCGATAGTGAAGAACTAAAATGTTGGCTTGATTTTAGTTATCAATGTAGGCAGATAATATTTTAAAAAGCTCAGCGACTGTTACCTGATAAAATTACATATTCCATATTCAGTACAACGTGCGTTAACAAGTCTCGATTTGCAAAGTGTTATAAAATAATATATATAACAAACATATATAACACAAATATTTTTTAATAATGAATAGTGGAATAATTACATATTTAAATAAATACCACACAAAAAATATACTGTTTTTCTTTTTACCACTCCGAATGGGGAGCATTCTAAATTATATAAGTGAGAATTTATTGGTACTTTGTACTATGAAATTGTACTGAACTCTCAAATTAATAAATTCTTACTTTTTTTTTTTCGAAAACTAGTTCGTGGTTGAAATTCAACCGCAACGCAAATTTCCATAGTTAGATATAATTTTCACATTTTTTGTCGAGTTTTGGGAATATGATAGTTGCAGGAGGTCCACTGGAACCAGCTAAATTTTGAAAGGGGTCTATGAGAAAAATAGTCTGATAACCACTGGTGTAAAACTTGTGAATTAAAAACAAAATTAATAACATAATCTACGCTTCAAACTTCTTGCTAGTTTCCGAACGATTTGTTTAGAAATGTTGACATCTTTGACATGACATGTGTTGCAGTTTTTATTTGGGCAAATTATTTACGAAATTTTGATAAAACTGTTGTTAGAGATGGCTACATATGATAACAAAGTTTGGCTTCTAAAAAGTATTAGAGATGCATTTATTGCAACTGATGATACGGGTTTGTGTGAGATAGTTATGGCGGGCGAAGATTTCTCGAAAATATTTCAAAATAAAGGTATCGAAGAAAAAAAGAGAATCAGGGAAGGTCAACTAAATATACCAGGGCCAAGCAAAACCAGAGATACCATTGCGGAAGTATCAGAGGATGAATTTGAAAGAGAAATCGTCACCCAATTTGAACCGTATCCTGATATGGATGACAGCGAGGACGACGACCCTCTGGGAGGCAGCTATGTTCGATACGAAGAATTTGGAGGGCATCGGTATTATTCATTTTAATAGAACAGTAATTAATATTTTAAATCGGTTACTATACACATATGCATGTTCCTAATTTTTTAGTCACAAAAGTCACATTTTCTACCATAACTCTGGATATATGAGAATTTTTTGCAAATGACTTTCAAAAAAATAAGCCTAATATTATAGAGAACAATAATCTATGACGAGAAAATATCATTAGTTTATAAAATTCTCAATGTATTTAAGGCCTTAACGTATTTAACAGATTGTCCATATACATTACTCTAAAACTTGGCTTTCCTATTCATATCAAAATAGAACCAACATAACTTTTGGTAGTTTTTGCTGGGATTTTGGTCTGTAGTGGATTTTATATTTTATTCATTATCTTGTGTTACTTGACTCTATATTGTGTAAAATTGGTGGTGTTTTATATAATATAATTTGTTTATTGTGCATAAGTGAAGTGACTGGAAAATAATACAACGGACCATGAATTCTGAGATGCCACAAAAACTCCATGGAAAGTTCTAACAAGATGGCCACCATCTTGTTAGTTCATTGAAATTATATCAAGAAACTTGTAATATCGATACTCACTTGACAATGGCAGTAATAGTCTACTAGAAGACTGGTTGCCAAAACTGGAATGGAAGAAGAACTTGTAATACTATTAACTACTCGACAATGGCAGTAATAATCTAAAATTTTGGTTGCCAAAAATAAAGTAAAAAAAAAGGTTTAGTAATTACTTAAACGGAGTTTTTCTTGCGATATGTTTATTTCTCAGAATATTACAAAATGTATCTATAATGTTATTTTATACATAATGTATTGTTTAATTTCTTAAAATAATTTAAAGTTATATTTATAATGTTATATTATAAGTTAAAAACTGAATAGATAATTATTTATATTTTTTTCAGTCAAAGATCGAACACAGCCCAGTGGCTCGATAAAAAAGAACAAGCTTTAAAAAAGGCAGCCAAAATAAAGGTTATAAAATGGGAAGATTCATCCACAAAACTAACCACAGATCAAACAGCTGAATTCTTTTCAAGAATGGAAGTAACTGTACCAGAGAAACAAAGATCACTGCTAAGTGAACAGCTGGAAAATTGCCCTAATCTTCCTCATCGTCAGTATTTAGAATATGCAAAGTTTGATGGCACAGCTCAAATGGGCTTACCTACTAAGTTATTTAAAATTTTTATGACAATGCTCCCAGAAAAACTTCAGAATTATCCTTTAGTGGTGTGTATTATTGCCAATGCCAAAATAAAGGATTTGATTGGATTCACATGCTATAAATACAGGTAATTATTATATATTGACTTTGAAAAGGCTAATTAACTGGCAAGCCATTGACAGCCAATTAGTTTTTTCATTATCATTACATATTAAAAAAAAAGTCCTCTGCTACATCTGTTTGTTTGCGATATACTCAAGTTTCATGCGGTTTTCACCGGTACATAGAGTGATTCACAAGGAAGGTTTAGGTATATAATTTGTCTACTTTTTTTCTTATCAGGGAAGGACAATGTCCACCGGGCCTGCTAGTCAATATATCAAATTGACTTATTATTTGTGGATGGATAGTAATAACACTTTCTGATTATGGATTTTTATATATTTTGAACTCTTTTATATGTATATACTAAAGGTATTTTACCAATTGACTAGAATTTCTGTTTATTATATATAATTAATAAATTATAATTTTTGTAATGTAATCTCTTCAAATTTGGTGAGATCAATGGGCTTGGATCAACTGAAAGCAGTTGCTATTCATTTTGACAATAACCAACAGTTGAAAAAGTGTGGTAGAATAATCGACTATGTCTGTCAAATGTGTTATACATACTCTACAGTCACATATGGTGCATACTGTGTATATACATAGCATTTCCTTTAGTCACCGTATCATAAATTGACTTAAGAAAGGACTCTTTTAATTGCAAAGTTACACTTGAGAGCTTCATTAATAAATACTTTGTGACTATAACTATTTGAGGAGAATTCATTGATTCAATCTTATCTAATTTGTAGTGTGGAACATGAGGATATAACACTTGGCTCTGTGCACGAATATGGACTTTGCATAGCAGAAGATGATGGAGAGGTAGATTGGACATTTCCCTGTCTTGATGCAAGTGAACCCTGTTCAAAATTTGGTTTCACATGTCTTGGTTTGGTTGAATTAAAGAACAAAAAAGTTTCCCATGATGTACCAATTCCAGATGAAGGAAATTTTCACATGTTTCCAAAACTGTCAGACTCAGGTCAGAGCCATCAGAATCCATCAAGGCACAATACTGGAGGAAGCCAAACTTCGGAAGCTGTGAGAAGTGCTATTAAAGCTGTAACAGAAGGTAATAATTATATACACTTGTTGATCATTTTAGTCAAATAAAAACAATATATATGTAACTAGCCTCTGCCCGCGTGGAATAGTTACTTTGGGTAACATTAACACACAGCGGAAGCTCTCAAAAAGAAAAAAAACCCCAATTTTGAAACATTGTTCATTGGTGCTCCGCTCCTATTAGTCGTAGCGTGATGATATATAGCCTATAACCTTCCTCGATAAATGAGCTACATAACACTGAAAGAATTTTTCAAATCGGACTATAAGTTGCTGAGATTACCCCCTACAACATCACAAATTCACAAACTTTACCTCTTTATAATATTAGTATAAATTTAAGAAATAGGTAGGACACTTTCCTGAGATTGCAAAAAATACACTTTTACTATGAAATAATTAATATCAAAAGAATACACTTTCACTTATATTAACATTAAAACTAAAGGGTGTCTATTGTTCGAAGTTTGAAGGAATAGTACAGTACCGTAACTAAATCTAAGACATCTGTCTACTGCTCGAAGTGTGAATGGAAAGTCAAACCTTTCATACCTAATCTAGGACCTAACCTAAGAGATATGACTGCCGCTCGAAGTCCGAACAAATATTGGCTTCAAATCCGATGCAATGTACAAGGTGTGTCTCACGATCCCACGGTGGTGACGAGAGCCCAATTCCTCATACTTGTCGCTTCATGACTCCTGATGCTGCAGGTGGCCGATATGTCGCAATGGTTATAAGTAAATGTTGAATATGGTCGTAACTTGGATGTTCCCGTGTGGTATGATTTTGTTACAAAAAGTCTTACCCTTTTCAAATAATATTTACAAAAATAATATAATTTTAGTAATTTTAAACTCGTAATTAAAAGTCTATAAGAGGTTACTACTTGAACTAATATTAACAACTAGCAATTGCCTAGGAGTATACCTGTAGGACTAAATTATAAATTAAAACTTTATAAGATTGTATCTATCTTACCTCTTTATAATTAATATACATGGATCATAATTACTCCTTGAACATTTGTTTCAGACAAAACACGAAGTAAAGATGAAGGTCACGGAAAACTCCAAACTCACGTTATGGCAACTGGGGCACCTCAATACAAAGCATACAAAGTAAATTTATTGAAAAAAGTTCGAACGAACACATCAGTACAACTGGGCATTTCACTCGATAGGATAGAAATAGAGCCTCTAGTCACACACAAACATGCATTTTGGGTAAATGATTTGAATATATTATTATAATTTCTTTGGGTGTTCAGACTAAGAAATTATTTATAGTTAATAGTTGAAATTTTTTTTGTCACTGCAAATGTTCGCTTATTAAAGTGAGTTTATTAGTCCGGAGCCAGTTGTCGAGTTGGTTTTTAAAACCATGTACGGAATTAGCAGATACTATTTAGTTAGGCAATCGGTTCCAGTTCAGTACCACTCTATTACTGTGTGCAACTGTTGTGCGTAAAGGTGTTTCACTTATTTTAATTTGATTTCCTCTTGTAGATGTTTAAGGCAAATGAATATTGTATATCAACATTTCTCAAACTTTTTTAGTGTCATGAATTAACACAGATTGTTGTAACACCCTCGTTGCTATAATTTGATAATTATAAACATTTTTCATTAGCTTTTAACACTGCAATAATTATCTACCTATACATATAATAATAATGTAAATCTAACGTGTCTGTACTTTTTCGATTTTCGAAAAAAATATTGTTGCTGATGTCTAGAAATAAGTAATAGAATACATTTCAATCATTTTTAGTAATGTCAGTCTGTCTGTTTGTATGAACCCGCATCACTGCTAAAGTACTGGGTTCACAATAAAACCTTATATAAGAAAATCATAAAGCATATGCTCGGAAGTAACTTAGTCTTTGTTTCATTAAAATCGGTCCAGTCTATCAAAAGTTATTGTAGTTTTAATGACGACGCGGCGTCAGTACGAGAGAAAAGTAGTCAAGTAAATGGACTTAATACATTTACAGAGGAAATCGCAGGCACAGCTAGTATACAATATAGGTCTAACATTTGACCACAATAAGTCCTGATGTTAAGTGATAATGTGTAATTTGTAAAGTTTTTGAAGTGAAACTTCTTTATCGGCGTTGGAAAAAATTTACCGTCACATTTTTCCGTTACGCGCCATCTTTTTTGTATTCATGTCTATGATAATAAAATCCTTTTGTTTAAACTTTATGTAATTTAACTTTATTTTTTAATATATTAATGAAATTGTTTGCCATAAAGAAAGAAAGGGTTTTTTAATTTTTTTTTTTTTTTTTTTTTTTTTTTTTTTTTAACCAATTTCTGGAAAGTTGCATATAGATCATTTTGCGAAAAATAAGGCCTTAAACAAGTTTCACTTCTTACGTGTGTACACTAGTACACGCACACATTTTTCTTGTTTTTTATATTTAATATATTGATGTTTAATCATCATGTTAAGCCACTAATGAAACTTACTAACTAAATTACGATTTACAGATAAATGTATTTGTCAGAATTTCGTCACCTATATTAATTATTAACTCACCTTTGATGTTTTTGCAGTCAAGATCTAAGTATTTCCTACACAGTATTGACTCTATTGCGTGGTGCCAGGTACTTGAAACAAAAGGGAACAGGACAACATTCAGAATAGTTTACTCGCCTAGTCATAATGCCGCATATTTCGATAAAAATACATCAGGTAATTAATTGTTAACAGAATTACATTTTTAAAGTATTTTAAACCGTAATATTTTTGAAGTGATACTTCTTATGGGAGGGATTTAAAATTCTGTTCGGCAACTTTTTTGTATGACGAAAAGTGGTGGGGGTAAACACCGTGTCGGGTCGAGTGTTGAAAACACCGGTTCTCGTTCGATCACCAAAGTTAAGCAACGTCAAACGTGATCAGTACTTTCATATTTCAAAACCATAAAGACTAATAATGGTGGGAACAGTATCATAACTGAGTGGTTACACTAACACGCAGTTTTCAGTGAAGCTAACTGTCATACTAGAACCATATCGTGGTGTTAACTCAATTATTTATGCTCAACTACCAGACTTGCATGTTTTAACAATTTGAACAATTATTGATTATTAAAAACAGAGAACTGGCCAATTTAGATATAAACTGTTAAGATTAATTTCTAACAATTAATTAATCGTTAAATAACCGACACGAGTAGGACTGAGCTATCGCACGTTATGAGAGCCACCGAAAAAGTGACTCAACATTTTTTTTTTTTTTTCTCTAACTGACTACGCTATTGGCCTTCTTGGGGCCTCTACAGCTTCACCGGACTACTAAGGCGAGCGCTTAAGGCACTCAGCCGAAAGTGACTCAACATGGCAACCGCCGCTCCTTATATGGGCCGTCGCAGTATTACTCTCTGATATTTTCATTTATTTCCAACACGTGCATGTATCGCCTATAAAATAATGTATGAATATGCCGATAAAGAATATATTACAACTATTATTATCATTTAATACTATTATTATTGCTCTAATATGACGGCTCCCTTATTATAATTTTCTTGCTAGTTTTGTAGCAAATCTCGGCTTTACATAGATATACCAATAAATTTAAGTCTTGCCTTTACAGCACATGTAATCGAATTAGATAGCAACTGAACGACAAACTATCAATTCTGTCAATATTTTTTAAGATCGCCTGTGTTCTGTCTCTCTATTTATATGGAGATATTTAACCCGAATGTTTTACTTTTCCATACAACTTTCCTATATAAACCTCGTTCTGATAATTACAAACACACCAAGAAAAAGAATTAGCCAAATATGTGCAGCCTTTTTATTTATATCGTTTACTAGCGGGCTCGGTGGTCGTTGTCCCGCCCTAATAATAAAAAAACTGACAAATCATATACCGAAACTTTCCTCATGAATCACTTTATCTACTAGTGAAAACCGTTTGAAAATCCGTTCAGTAGTTTTTGAGTTTTTCGTGAACAGACCGAGAGAGGAAGTAGGTGCTTAATATTTAACCTGATTATCTCGAGAAACGCAAAACTGATATCCACTCAACATCAGATGATTTACGCAAAAACGAACTGGTATATTAAATACCAACGCGATGTATCACGCCCTGCTGCGCACTCGGGCCCGAGCCTTGCTTCGCTTTGTTTGACCGCGCGGCATACCCACAATAAGCAGTAACGTAATGATTAACTTTGAAAAGGGCCCTTTAATTTTTTTCATTGGACCGAGGTGTGATTTTTTTACTTTTAAAATATCGTTCCCATAATTTTAAAAGTTTTAAAACAATCTTTAACTAAGGTCCACTTGGGAGAGAATTGCTACTGAGGGTCTACGCGAATGGGGGGGGAGGGGGGGAGGGAACGGGGAGCGGGGCGGGGGGGGAGGGGGTGTTATTTATTAGTATTTGTTTTGATACTTCTCATTTTATATGTTAAGCCTGATTGTTTGATACTTTTATTTTATATATGTGACCATGGACTACTACACAATTGAACGGTGTCACCCTTTAAACAGTCACCTGGTACAAATGTCACCAACAGTACAAAACGGTTAATAAGACAGCATAACTTTATAAATTGCAAAGAAAAAGTAACCATACAACAGAACTATGTTCGACCAAAAATTCTTTTTTACCAATGTTACATTTACAGGTAATGCCACGTTCTTTCATCATAACAATAATTATAAATTCCATGATTTCGAGTGCGATCATGACACAGCGAAAGAGATCGTAGAGAAGGTCAACACGATATTGGATTTGAGGAACAGCCCTTGCCGGCGGGAATACAAGACGACCAGAGAAAAGAAATTGCAAACTAGAAGAAGTTTCCACACAAGACATTTGAGTTGAGTTTCGAAATGTTGGCTTTTGGATGTTATTAACAGTCTCTCCTGATTTGTTTTTTTTTTCGCGGAACTAAAATCTTGAATACTCATAGGAGTAGGTTTCGTTTCCGAAAAATTTATAAAACGAATAGGTCGTTATCATAAAAACTTCAACAATATATTTGATCTAGTCCTTGTGAATTGTTTGTGAGATATATTGTTGTTAAAACAAATGTGTTATGTGTGAAGGGAAGCAAAGAAGTAAAGTAAAGTAATGTAAAGAAGTAAAAGGGAAGTAAAAGTTTATTTAATTCTAATGGAATGGTCAAAAAAGTTCTAAATAATTATATTTCATTAAATAATTTATATGTATGTATTTGTAAAAAGCGATACAATTATTTTGGAGTTACATATATGAAGTGTGAATCGTTGAAAAATCAAATAAGTTTCAAATTTTAATACACTGATTTCATTGGCTAATATGAAATTAATCGTGCACGTCATGCAATGTTGCGTTACCAACTAAAAATTCGGCTTTATCGAGTATCGGTTTTCAGGGGTCAGGTCTCCCTTGGAAAATAACTCTGGATACACAATGTTGATTGCAGGCTGCAATGTCTACCTTATTACTTATTCACTATTTAAGTATTACTCTAAAAGTTACTATTTAATTTTAATTCATATCATCTGAACTAATACTGTAACCACCGAAAAAAATCTAAACCTCCTATGTTAATACTGTTTATCTTTATGTATTTACAATACCCATTTCGTCATTGTACATAACGGACTTGTGTGTATATAATGTAACAGAAATTACAAGGTAAAATGCATTTAATATTTATAATTGTACATATTGTAGGTATTAGGAATAAGAGTCTCAAATATTATATTCAATTTTTTATAGACATTCAACGAACACTGCCATAGTAAGTAAGCTCATATTAAAATAGTATATACGAGGAGTATAAGGAAAAAAAATATTATTGAGAAAATATACAGATAATTCTTAATAGATTACAGTTTTACTAATAGTAAGTGTTGCCCTTTTACACAACTGATTTTTTATTTTGAGTAATTTGACATCTGATATAAAAGAAGTTATCATTTTGTAAGTTACACATTAATAGCCCCCTCCGAAGTCACTTTTCTGCAGAAATTATAATGGAGGTTGTTATATATTTTTCTATTTAAAGGGTAATTTGTTACATATGGCATGAAGTTTCTGGCTGAAAGATACATTTTAGTATATCATTTATACAGTGATGTCCTACAGATGATACACACATTGTCCGTGGTATCTAAATCTTGGATCACGGAGCCCCGGGATGGAACTGTGAAACAAACTATTATTTTGTACATGTGATAAATATCAAAATGTTTGTGTTGTACAATTGTACGCACTGACATTACCATCGAAAAAGTGTTTAAATTATTGTTCATATAGAAAAGCTGCTCAAACTGTACCCTTGTTATATAGAAATATATGTATTTGCATTTATATGCAGTTTCTCAAGTATCTCACGCAATTTAAAAACCACTCTCTGTAGAATTAGAGCACATTCTTAAAATATTTTGTAATTTCCAGTAACAAAAGATATATCACTGTTTTAGTTTAACAACTCTTATAAGTTCCTCCAAATTGAATGGTAGTGCATTTTTACATCTGTCGCTGGCTAATTGTTTAGGATAGAGACATACATGTAGCCAATGATATAAACCAGGATGGTATTTTATTTTCAGTTATTGTCAATACAGTCCTAATGGATTTTTAAAGATTAATTATTTATAATAAATTTTAATTTGTAAAAAAATTATAATATGAATAAAATAATTTATGTTGTGATTCTGTTGATTTGTAATTTAATGAATGTTTATGCATTTTATAAGAATGAATTGCCTTATATGAAAATTTTCAAAATAAATTGTTATTCATTATTATATGGTTATTCATTTTGTGATTCAACCTCTTGTATTTAGCTGATGTAGTAAATGGACAAGAAGGGAGCGAATACATAAAACACATAAGTTAATAATAATAATATTTTAATGTTCCAAGTCAATATATACATAATTAACAGTAATATTGGTATCTGCACTGGTTACAAACCGTATCGCAGATATCACTATTTCATATAATGAGAACTAAAACAAACCGTGACTTAAACATATGTAATAAATAAAAACTTAATTTGAATTAACTAAACATGTGAGATTATTGTGTAACACGGTATTCCGAGTGTGACATGATCAGTGTTTTATGATAGTAATGAGTGAATTGTTTATTAAATAAAAGTGTATGATTTGAATTACCGAATTTATAATTATAATTTAAATTGTGGTAATAATAATTTTTCTGTATTTGTGTAATTTTGTGAATGTAACCATTTCAAAGTGAGTTTTTTAATAGTATGTCTGTTGTATTGATTAATCTGTAGTATATTATTTGCTTTATTATAGAGCAATCCTCCCAGGAAGCCTTCAAAACGACAAACAAACCAAGTGTTATGTTTAGGTACTTTTATTATGTCCTCGACCCTTCTTCTCTTATTAGAGAATTGTAAGCTTGGCGTTCCTACATGTTGACGGAGGATAATTTGTAGGATAAAAAGCTGTCTAACCTGCCTGATGCCTGAGCACCAAATGAAATACCTCTAATTTTTTTTGACACGGGAAAGTATTACATCAGATACCCACTTTATGTTGGCCAGCTGAGTATCAGTAACACTCAACATTCAGCAGCTAAGGGAAAGTACCCAAACCACGTAAACCAAATTTGTCAACTTTTTAACCCCCTCCCTCCCCCCAGTGACCATCCGTGGTTTATGAGGAGACCTCCTCCCTCCTCCACCAGTTTTCACGTGGTAATTTATAAATACGATTTTTAATAATTTTTTGCAAACAGTACAAAAAAAATATATATTTGGCTCATATTTGTCTCTATTTATACAGTGCTTGCCGCGTGACTCCAAAAATAAATGCATATTTATAGTTACCATTTAAAATAGTATATTACGTTATATACCTAGGCCTATAAAATAATGTTGGTCGAGACGAAGCCGAGTTTGAGAAACATGTGACCTGTGACTATTTTTTCTGGCAAAGATGTTTATACTATTTTAGTTCGACGAAACTTGAAAAGTGGTAACTTCATTTAACACTGCAGCCCGAAAGTTGTTATTTTCCGGCCGGAGGACAGAAAAAATATTACAAAGAAAAAAAAGTTATAGAAAAACATCGTAACAAGACATAATTTTCAAAACAAGCCTTTCTTTCTCTATTGACAAGAACTCCTTGAACACATTATACATATTACCGGCGCTTTATTGTCCAACGAAGCACACTATAAGAGAGATAATATAAAATGATTTGTTCAAAACCTTGGGAGATGTTTTCATAGCAGCAGGTGATTACAACGCCAATAATTCATTTTGGTGCTACAGACTCTAATTATCTAGGGGCCACGAACTTCTGAAATGTGTGCCGGCAAGGACTATGAATATGATCTCAACAGATCAATCCAAGTCTGATAAAAATAAGATACCAGATGTTATTAACTTTTGTATTACTAGAGGAATAGCAAAAAATTACATATGCTGCTGTGGTTGTCGGGATGCTAAGATTGAACCACTCTCCTATTTTGGTAGAAATTAAAATTAAAGTCAAAGAAGCTATTAAAAATGCACACTACTTAACAAAAGGACTAACTCGTCTGTTTTCCGCTATCATAAAAACAATTCGCTATTCCCATTCAACTCTAAACAGAAAATAATATACTTGCTGTGGAGTTCTTTAACATAAGCATTGAAAATGCTATATGGAATTCGATTCCGATAAATGAATGCATTTCTGCTAACCGGCTGATATCACCCAACACTCTGGATAAAATGAGTATGAACAGAGCAATCCACAAATTATGGCAATAAAATAGATGCCTTAAGTTAAAAAAACGCTTAAATCAACTGATAAGCGAGCACATTGTTGAACATGGTCGAAATTCAGGAATACAGGCATATTTTGAGAGTATCGATTCGACCATATCTACATGTTATTCCCTATGGACAGCAAAAAGGAATATTAAACGACTTATATCAATTTCCGCTCTACTAAGAAAAACAAACAAAAGCTTGTCATGCAGTAACCAGGAGAAAGTTTATACGTTTTCAGAACGTTTGGTCAATGTTTTTTAGCCCCACCCTTAAGAAGGTGTACAGGAATAAGAAGAGATATTTCATGGGATTCGTTAACTCCCTGAATCTGGGTCAAAATACACCATAATTATTTACAAAAGAAGAAGTTAAAAGAGTAATACTCAACGCCGACCCCGAGAAATCACCAAGTTACGACTTCATTATCAATAAAATACTGTAAAGAATTACCTGACTGTGGGTTAACCCAATCACAAAAATTTTTAACAAAATAACAGAACTTCAAGTAATTCTACCGAAGTGCAAAGTTGCACAAATAATTATGGTATTAAAAGTAAATAAAAAAACCCAGAAGATCCAACATTATATAGGCCGATTAGTTTACTGCCTATACCAGCAAATCTATATGAAGCCTTCAGATCGTTATCGATGTCATCAGTCATAGAATATCAAAAGATAATACCTGAACATCAATTAGGATTTCGTTGCCGGCACTCTACCACCGATAAAATTCACAGGCTGGGTAATGAGATAGTCAAGTCTTTCGAAAGAAAGAAATACTGCAATAGTGCATTTCTGGACATATCGCAGGGTTTTGATAAAGTGTGGCATGAGGGTCTACTATTTAGGGTTAAATCTTTGTTACCTAACTATATCTATACAAGTCTGAAGTCTTTCATAGCAAACAGACATTTTCTAGTCTTGCATGGGGAGGCTCTCATACTGGCCTGTGTTATGGTTATAATATTAGGTCTTTACCTATGAAATTGCCGTTTTGTATGAAAAAATTTAAACAAATTTTTTTCATATATTTTTTATTTGTATTAATCGAAGTAATCACCCATGCAATATGCATTTTGCAACGAGTGGCAGTTTTTGATGCCCTTTTAAAGAAATAGCTGGACGGGAGGAAAATTTTAAAGGTATTTTGTCTGCCTGGGTATGAATTTTTTTCGCAAGGAGTTATCAAATTTGGAATAAGTAGTAGTTGTAGGCGCAAGGTTGGTGAGTAGGGCGGATGACGGAGAACTTCCAACCCCAGTTCTTGCAACTTGGAGACCGTCTGCTGTGCAGTATGAGGTCGCGCGTTGTCGTGCAGGAGCAGCGGAGACGAGCAATTGACCAATGCTGGTTGGAGATGTGCCAGCTTCTCCATCATTGTGTTCAGTTCTTCACAGTACACATCTGCAGTAATGCTCACCTCGTTTGGTAAGAAGCTGTGATGAATCACACCGGCGCTAGACCACCAAACAGTGACCATCACTTTTCTAGGGGTAAGTTTTCGTTTAGGGCATTGTTTAGGTGCTGAACCAGGATCCAACCAACTTGCTGAGTGCTTGCGGTTATCAAACAGAATCCATTTTTCATCGCAGGTAACAATGCGGTTCAAAATTCCTTCATTTGTGTCTGCTGACCAGTGCAAGGCACGTCTCGACGCGTACTTCGCGTTGGCGATCATTGAGTTCGTGGGGCACCCATTTGTCAAGCTTTTTTACCTTGCCAATTTGACGCTAACGTCGACAGCTGCTACTAATTCAGCCGTAGATTGTGTATCATCAGCTTCCACAATCGCCTTTAATTCGTCATTGTCGACCAAAGTCTTCGGACGACCACGAGGTCCATTTTTCAGGTCGAAATTCCCAGAACGGAAGCGAGCAAACCAATAACAGGTGGTGCGTTGGTTTGTAGTGTTAGCTCCGTAAACGTCGTTGATGTTGCGTGCCGCTTGTGCCGCGTTGCTGCCACGACGGTACTCATATTCCATAATTACTCGAATTTTTAACGTATCCATGATGACAAAAAAGATTGAAATGCGATGAAAATGTAACACTAATCAATAAACAAATGACTACTTTTGGAAAAAGAATTCCATGTTTATAAAATAAAATAAATTTGAAATTAGAATTCTTAGCCAAACAAAAATTATTTTGATTTGAAATGGCCAGTACTGCAGAACGGCAATTTCATAGGTAAAGACCTATTATATTAATGCAAGAGTGCCTCAAGGTGGCGTTTTAGGTCTTATACTCTACTAGATCTATACGTGTTCCATAAAGTATACTCTAGAGATATGTACTATATACCTACTTCAGGTTGTATCAGTACTGAAACATTCGCTGAAGATGTTACAATCTAAATATCTCACCAGGTTCCATCAGTGGTAGCGGAAATGCTGCAAAAGGGACTAAATAACGTCTCTACCTGGTTAAAATGGAGAATGAATCCAAATTAGTTACTGTTATCTTTACCTTAAAAGGTATCTAGCCGTCAGTGAAGCTGAGCAACCTAGAAGTTCTACGAGGAGATCACGTATGATATCTAGGTTTACACCTGGACAAGCGTTTCACCTGGCAAAAGCATATAATTGCCAAATGCAAATAACTCGTCTTACGTATAAGGAAATTCTATTGGTTAATTGGTATTTGGTCACAATTGTTATTATGTAGTAAATTCCTTATATACAAGGCAATTCAAAAACCTATATGGACTTATAGGATCCAATTATGGGAAACAGGATTTCACTCAAATGTAGAAATGTAATTGTGCAAAGTTTCTAAAATAAATTGCTGTGGATAAGAACTAACTAACTAACTAAACAACTGCATTATGACCTTCTAATAAAAATAGACATGGACATCCTGGAACAACCAGAAAACTATAAAACAAAGGTTAATAAACCACCCAAACAGCTTTGCAAGGGAATGGATGGATGAAGATCAAATATCTAGCAGGTTAAAATTCAAAATACTCTAAGATATACTTAAATTCCAGTAAATTAAAGTAAGATGTGACATAAATTGCATACCGAGCATGCCAATTTAAACTCCGACAAATATACTATTTATTGTCCCAGAAAGACAGTCTATCTAGATTATAATGCAAAGGATACAATAAAAAAAATGTAGTAAGATATAAAAAGTCTCGGATCACATGTAATTGTCAGCGGAGGCGAAGCCGGAGCTGTCAAACATGTGATATGTGGCTTTTTTTTACCGGCCAAGGGGTGTATACTACTTTTAAGCTCGACGGAGCCGGAAGGTGTCAACTTCTTTTAGCGCAGCAGCTAGAAAGTTGCCATTTGCCGGCCCGATGACAGAAAAATTATCATCAAGTAGAAATAGTTATGTAAAACCATATTGTACACGTATAGGAATATAATTTACAAAATAAGTCTTTTTCATTCTTTTTGTATTGCCTGCATTGACAAGTAATCCTTGTAACATTCAACGAACGCAATATACAGTACAATCGATTGTACTTCAGTATTATATCGGCACAAATTCTCGTCAATTTGCTTGGCAGTTGCACTGCCCTACAAGCTGTTAGTTTTCAGTCAGCTGACGTCTTGGTATATGTACGTCACTTATGCTGCCTGTGAGTTTTAAAAACGCGAGATTTCCTTTTTAGGATATTAGCTACGTGACGAAAACCTAACCCCCTCCTTCTCCCCTGTAACCAAGCGTGGTACTTTCATGACCCTCCTCCCACCCCTAAACGGGGCACGTGGTTTGGGTACGTTCCCTAAAGTGTGACTGTGTTCCATCTCTTTGGTCAGGAAGCGGGGATTGCTTTCGCATTCGTATTGTGCTTATTATAAGGTGTATTTCTTTTGCAGTCTGAGGCTAAGTTATCTACGAACGAATCAATGAGAAAGCGTGTACACATATGCTTAGGCTCTTGAATATGTAGGTACTAATTTTTGAATTTATCAATTTAATTTTTTCTCACACCATGAACACTGAGGAGATACTGAAGGAAGGAGTTTGTTGTTTTTAGATATTGGTAACATCCATGATCTGGATATTCATTATTGAAAAATAATAGAAGAGTATTATTCTGTTAGTAATTTTTTAATGCAAACTATTTACATAAGTTATGATTTCATTATATTTACAAAATAACATAAGTAAATATTAAAATATTATTTACAACAACAATTTTGGTTACCATTTCAGTAACACATATTATGTTAATATAGGAGGAGGATTTGAATGAATAATATGCAATTACATTTTTCATTTACAAATCCAAATGCTAGACAAGATAATATTCCTTGTGAAGTCAAATCATGGAATTATAAATTAGATTACATACACTATATGCAGCTTTGCTAATTGATGTGCAAATAAGTGGCTCTGTGGATTCCACTGTAAGGGTTTGATGATACAATTTATAGAAATAGGATTTGACATAATGATATTCTAACAACATAACAGATAAAATACGAAAATAACACAAAACTAAACCAAATTACAATTGCAAAAAGTTATCAGTCATCCTTTTCCATTACTGTGAGGGTATAATATTATCATTTGTATGTCAAACTATTTCCCCTTTTCTAAAATATAGAATCCTTTAAATGAGGCACAAATTGACATTTCAGTAATTAATTAAAAAGTCATGATGGATGACAACACGAATACAGTGAAAATAACTTTATCCTCAATTTATTAAATTATAGCAAATCGGAATTTGTATTATTTTACGGTTCTACCTTAATTTATTAACTTAAGACCAAATATACTTTCCACCACTGTTATTAGAATTACATTATTTATTTTTATATATACTTTTGGAATTCACTTGTAACTGAAAAAATTAAAAATTTAATTAAAATAATCCAAATGATTGAAAACTGTGAAATGTTAAATTATCGACACATAAAATGGGTTAAATTCAGTGTTGACATTTAAATATGATTTTTTTTTAGAAATGACAACTATGAACTTAAACCTAGCTATTTGTAAAAATATATTCGCAGATTGTGTACATAAGGGTATAGAAACATTATATGGTAGATATAAATTAGACACTATGAGAAGAATTTTACTGTCACACACTAGATAACATATTTACAAATTACACATATTATACTGTCTGTGTGTACGTACATACATAATACAGGCCTGTACAGTTGTTAAAGCCTCACTATTCCTGCATAGGCTCAACTGTGCTGTTTTCGAAAATAAAGTCCGATATTGCATTAACTTTACTTTCACTATTCCTTAATATTACATCGTCCAATTCATTTGTTCTTCTCAAAAATGTTATAGTTTCTTTGACTGACTTATGTAATTTTTGCTGCATATCAATGAGTTTTGGTACATTCGGCTTTGCTTTCAAGAATTCTATATCTTCATTTGACAATGCAGAGTATGACATGGCCGTTCTGTTTGTTGTCTTAGACGCTATTTGATACTGCCTGTAATAAATTCATATTTATTATTATTGATCTAAATAAGAATGTGTATAGAGATAAACCTTGAAAAATGTTTTAGTACAAGTCTAAATTGAAATGATTTTTCACTGGTCTTTTAATGTCAATTTCCAAGTTATGTCACCAACCTTCATCAAAATTAGTTCAGTAATTTTCCAAAATAGGAATGTGAGAAATACATTTTATAATATTATGTAGTTAATTCTGATAGTAAAAGAAGATATAGTCATAATTAATGTTGAATGAAGTATTACAAAACATGTAATAGTTACAGTGTCTCATAAAATTTTATGGTTTGGTATTTCAATAATTTAAACTAAATAATGATAATAAAGAGTTAATGAGTTTTATAGGGGGTAATCTCAGAAACTACTAAACTGATTTAGAAAATTCTTTTACCAATAGAAATCCATGTTATTTGTGAGTGTTATAAGCATATTATATTCTCATATTAACCCAAAAAATGAAAAGATTTTTTGTGGTAGTTAGAAAAACCCGTCAAACGAAAAGGTTTCTTACGAACAGTACCTTAACAATGAGAGATATACGATCGAGTTATTGATAAAAGTTGTAGAGCTTGATAATGCCTACAACAAAGTCACCAACGACATATGTCTAACTTTTATATTTAAGTCACAAAAAGTAGTTTTTTATAAATGTTTAAAGACATTTAATGACTTTAAAGTACAAAAATGAATCTAGAAAAGTATACATTAACAAATGATCCACATTTGTAAAACTTAAATGTGTATGCTTATACAAGCTTATTTATTATATATACACTTTGTCTGAAATTGGGATATTTTAACAGTTTGCAGTAATTTAATTTAGCAAGTAACAATTTCTTTACTCACAATTTTATTTTCACACAAAATAACGTCTCATTCTCATAATGCTATAAAAATATATAAAAATGACGTAAATTTGAATCACTACATTAACTTTGTATTAATTATTTGTAGATATTGAATTCCATTGATTAAAAGTGTTCCTGAACTCGCTAATACTTAATTAACTAATAGTTAACCATTTCAAAAGTTGTAGATAAGTAAAGGGATTTGTTTAAATATACTCTGCTTCAAGTATATTTTACAACAATAAAATACTTTTATACTTACTCTCTGAGGTCATGGTATTTATTCCGTCTCTCATTCACTTCTTTTTTCCATTGTCCTTTTTCAGATAATAACATCTCATAATAACTGAAAACGTAATTACATTAGTAGTTATAATTCTTAGAATGAAGTTATGTATTATGAAGGGTTTATTACCGGGTCATATCGATGCAACGTTTAGTGTCTTCGGTTTCCTTTTCCTCTATATTTGGATTCTCATTTTCTGACAAAGTTTGTGGCACTAAAAATAAGATATTTATTGAATTACTATCGTGTTTTTACATAAAAGATATACAAATGTTTATGATACTATTAGAATGTTTGTTTTATTTCAAGTTATAGCGTAAACGAACCTGTGGACTCCCTTCTTATGAAGAAAGTAGAACGTCTTCGTCGAGGCGGAGACCTAAACGATCGTTGCACTTCTGAATTGTTCATAGAATTTTCCATTTTAACAATTATTTAACACTTTTACTGAAAACACAACACTTTAAACCAAGTTCACCAAATTAAAACTTTTAAAATACAAACCGACGCTATTGAACACAGACTAATAATGCTATTGATGGCGTCATGACATAAGGTACTCTGTGGTCATGACAGTCATAGGGATGAGACGACACTTTCCTATAACATATAGTGCGTTCCACTAAGCGATCGCGACGCTCACGTTTACGACCGCGAGTTTTCCCGTTCCACTTACTCCCGAGCGTTACAATCGTAAACCCAAGTGGAATGCATTATGGAGCGCTTCGATCGTTCAGGTAAACAATAGAAATGGCGATCTAGAACAAATAAAACAAAAGCTTTGAGAGGTTAAGTTACAATTTCTAAGTCTAAACATCAAATTTTAATAATTATTATGTAAATTGATTTCAGTATATTGAAAAAAATATATATAATTAAATGTTTATATTTAATTTTAGTGTAGTATTTGATTGATGTGCATTCAAATAAAATAAAAATGTATTTTGCGGCAACAGTAGCATATCTGGTGATAATTTTAGACCTTTTGGTTTAACAAAAATATTAAATTATCATTAAGTGATTATAAATTAATTTCTACACAAAATTTAACGATTAATACATTTTAAATATAATTAAAATTTAATATATTTCATGTAAATATAAACATATTAATAAATGTAATTTTTGCATTATACAAATATTATGTAATATAAATATCCTTTACCGCATCAAATAATGAAATCTTTACAGTCGCCATCTTTATCCCTTTGAGTTTTGAAAATTCCGTCAATTTTCTAAAAGCTCACATCGACCCACCCCCAGCCATGGGGCATTCTGAGCTTCGCGTGATTGTATATTATGACGTCATTAATGACGTTTTCGGCACGATCGCAACAATCACGGTCGTCAAGTGGAACGACAAATGTCTGTTTTGGGCATTGTGAACGTCATGTGGAACGCACCCATAAAGTACTCTGTAAATGATACATCGATATTTCAAAACATCAATATGCCCACAGAGTACCTTAAATAAAAAGGTTCCGTTCAAAATACTGAAGTATCTGTCATAAACACCGATGTTGAAATTCGTAACATCACGACACATCGCGTTGTACGTACGATACGATAACGATGTTTCGTATGTGTAGTGTTGTCTGTTGTATACGAATCCCTCCCAATCGATTCCTTATTCCCACGTACGGATGCAGATGATACATTGATGTTTTGAAACATCCATCTATTGTTCATAAACATAAATGTTTAACATGTACTGTCAACATCTATGTTGAAACCCTCTACATCGACAATAGATCACTCTTTATAAACGATGTTTCATAATGTGAAGACCCGCTTCTTGTATTCTTTGCGATTGATTTAACAGCTAGGACTATGATTAACCAAGAAAGAAACCGCTTAGCAGCTTTCAGACTTACCAATACCAGTAATAGTGTTAAGTTTTGCAATAAAGTCCCAAAACATATTACCGACTTGTCGGACTGTAAATTCAAGCGCCATGTCAAGCAGGTTTTAGTGTTGTAAGGCTATTATAGAGTGGAACAATATGTGAACGATGGTAATGTCTGGAATTGACTCCTCTCTGTGCATCCATTAAAGACGATTGTATGATGTATTGGAAATATATGTGTTAAAAAGATGTACCCGATCAAGTTTCTTGCCGGTTTTTCTCGATGACTGGGTTGTATTCCACACCGGTGGTAATTTTGACGTTCATAAGCGCCTTATTAGGGCTTAAATGAAATAAAGTATATTTGATTTGATTTGACTTACTAAGCATAAGGTTGTCAAATTTATTGATTTTGAATCTATTTTGCGACATATGAATTTATTTTGCGACATATAATAAGTTATCTTGTTTTAAATGTACATTTTCATCATATATATCTGGGTTTAATTTTTTTCCAAAGCATTTGGAAACATCGATATGAAGTTCATAAACATAAATGTTTCCTAACGTCTAAATGTTGAATAAGGAAACATGCTTTTTTCTCGAACGGCTTACGCTATTGATCTAGCAAGATCTTAACAACTTCACTGGACTACGATGATAGATGCTGCAGCTCTAGTTATAGATAAACAAGTATATTTATAGATACATAATAACAATCCATTCTTAGGTACTATTTTACATTTTCTATTACTCTTATGTCAATTTACCTGTATATTTATATGTATACATATACACTCTTTTACTATAGGTATATGACTTCTATACCACACTAATATACCTGTCATGTAATTTCTGTCAATGGTGCTATTTTCATGCTTCAGATAATTGATCACACACCATTAATTCATTTTAATATTTTTTGTAATCTCTATAATTAAATTGATAGAGAAATGTTATTGCTGACATTATTATTCCCTTTAACTTTAAAGAAAGAAGGTAATATTTAAAAAAGTGCTAATTGTGGAAATAAATCTTTAAATAGAGGTATTATAATTTGGAAGTAGGAAAATTTTGTTTTTCAAACTATTTTCTTATAAAATTACAATAATTTTCTGTGTAGATTGGATTATGTTTAAAAATTTGACGTTACTTTGACGTTTGCTTGCTTCATCTAATCAATGGATCAAAACCACAGATCAAATCGGTTTTGTTAAAAATATCATTATTCCGAAGTGTTGTTGAATATTTGTAGAATTTATACGAAGAAACGTCTGTCGTATAAGACGATCTTAACCTTTACAATGTCTTGTTCTCGTAAGAGAACCTAATCATCCATGGGTAAGAAAACTTGCAGTTATTTGAGGAATTTTGTTCCAAGTATCTATATAGGTATATAAAATGCTGTAGTGTTTGGGACTGGCTCACGTTTTGTTAATATATTAACAGCATGCAGTGATGGAGTTCACTGAATATCGTACAAATGAGGTATTGGATCCGGCAGGCATAGGTTATTACCCAGATCAATCACGTTCTCCAAGTCCTGCGCCCGTTCTTACCACCAATGTTACTTGCGATTTGGAAGACATATTGAGCGACGTAAGTGCATATTTTCTTTTTTTTTTTATTGCAGCGCACATTTTTTGTCAGTATTGCTTTCAAAAAAGTAAATCTAAGTCATGTATAGTACAGATTATAATAGTCAAACTGATTATAATTTCTAATATGACAACATTATTTTAAATTTGTAAATATGCATTTTTTTTCGCTGTTATCAAAAGAGATAATGACATTGTAAATGTAAGCAGTTGTTATCTTTATAATATAGTTTTGTTATTTAATCTCTTAATTATGATATTATAACATGTAAGTTGACCGATATTATAATAAGTGCATTGTAAATGACTATTCAAAATACATTATTTTATGTTTTAAAATAGTAGAGATTATAAGCTACTTTTACATAACATGACCAAGGAAATGATTAAATTAGATAATAATTATGCCATATAACATTCTGGATGATTATATATGATGTCTAGTAAATTAAAAAGAAACATCTTTTTATCTCTATTTCTTCTCCAAGAATAACAAATATTTTAAGTAACTTATAAAAATACTATTTCCCTAGACTATTGGAGTATAACTTCGTATTA
>AP028438.1:4117379-4178379 GCA_036509395.1 Antheraea yamamai | reverse complement strand
GAATACCGATAGCCTACACTATTTTGAAGCAATTACTAGATTTCAAAGCAAAGAACAAAGTAATTGTTTTATAATGGATCCCTTCTCATATAGGTATAACTGGGAATGAAAGAGCTGATCTTTTAGCTAGAGAAGGATCCTCTGAAGGTGCTATTATTAATATTTTACCAACTTATTTGGATGTATGCTCAGTATTTAAAAATAGCTGTTACTCGCATTGGAAGGAATACTTTGATGAGCGTTCTAAAACAAAAGGAATATGGTACAGAACGATTCAGCCACATCCCTAAAGGTCACCGTGGATTGATGACAGTACGATTTGCCGTCGGGAAGCAATCACAGGAATGAGATTACACTAAAAAAGTTCGCCTACCTGATGCGTAAAGTACCATCAACACTCTGCCAGAGTTGTGAGCTCATCGATGACGTGCACCACATCCTGGCAGAATGTGTTCGAAGCGAAGATATTAGATCTCGGCTTAATGCTACTGGTTCGTTCCACACTGGTTTGTACAATTCGTTATTGTCTGACCCCATTTCGAAAGATGCTAAAGAATTGTACAAAATTAATATAAGCTATTGTTAAGTTTATTGTCATTCTTATTGTTATATAGTTGTATGTTACTTAGGCGATATAGTCGATTCATTAAAAATAATAACAATATTAAAATTATAGCTATCTTAACATGGTTTGAACATACTTATTTGATTTACAAAAAAATAGCATCGGGCACATTATTGTTAATAACAAAAATGTCTGGCGATAATAATTTCATGTGTTAGTAGCGTTCCAAAGTTAGTAAAAAACAATACATTAAAAAATTATATAAAAATCAATATTTTTGCCTGTAAAGGTGCGATATGCACTAATAAACGCAACGTTTACAGCCAGGTAGCCCGCACACTGTTCGGAAGAACATGAAGATATATAAAAACTGGCTTATTGAAATTCTTTTTCGAAACCATTACTAGCTCTTAGACAAATAGTTATAGGTAAGTGACATTTGACGCGTCGTGTTCATATCTTTTTAATATTTATATTTTTCTTCAATACAATGGAGTGTGAAAAAGTTTTAATACAAGTTGAAAATAGTTATGATATCATTCAGTGCTTAATTTATCATTATTTATTTAATGAATATATTACATATATCGTTTAATTTACAATTTAACTCTATAATCTTGATATTTTATAATGTAAACTATACTCACTGTATAGTAAACGTCTACAAAAAAGGGAAAGGAACTGCGTTAGAAACTGGGGGTCCATAGACCTCTAAAGCTTTTTTTCACATTACCGCCAATATATGTAGGTTGCTACGAACGGGTTTGTAGCCTTACTTTAAAAGATATCTCACAAACCATCTGGGTTTGAGTGAGTCCCTTGATAGTTTGGATTCACAATTGGAAATTGATGGTGTGGCTGTAATAAGGTTTTAGGTATATTAAAATTTTTCACGTTTAAAAATACAATTGACACCAGTTATAACCGATTTGGTGCAGACGAAGTTGCACGGGTCAGCTAGTAAATAATATATTTTTCAAAACAGATTTTTACTCATTATTTCAAAATACGTAGGACATAAAAATTGGTGCTGTGGATTTTCCTTAGGAGATATACGTATGTCATTGGGAGTTTCAATAGGTACTTTACAAATATACAATTTGCTAATAAATTATTATCATATATCTAATAAGATTTAGGCCGCATTAGCAATGTACTTGCTTGAGAAATATTTATATTATATAATATTTTTACGACTTGTTTGCATAACACTATCTGTTTTCTAATTTATTTATACATATCAACCTTCCCGAAGATATTCACTAAATAATAGTACAATCGAAATCTGTTGTGTTGTGAAAAGTGATTTTGTTTTGTATCAATTATTTAAATTATTTGAGTTCAGTGTACAGACAACAGTGAGATTTGACGAATTTTATAAATTTAGGCAAATAACAAAGTTGTCATAGCATTAAAAAAGTACAGTATAAAAGTAAATAGATATGAATATTGTTTGATAATGCATTAAAATTTTATCTGTAAAATTATAGACGTTTTACAATTTCGTAATCCGTAAATTCTATAACATGATTTTTTGAAACTATATTAAATTTTATTTTATTTTAAACAATTTTATTATGTGGCACTGAAGGTCGTTACGTGAATAAAATGATAATAGATGCACTGCAATCATGATTCATTTTATTATGTATATCAAATAAGTCTACATTAAATTATTATTCTGAATATTTTAGTAATGTAGTCCCACTTACCATATGTTGTAACCAAGCAGCTGTTTGAATTATTATTTATACTGACTTGATAAGATTTGACATGCAATTGAAATGTACCACCATATTTCTACTGATTTATATAGTAACCGATGCAACTGTGGGAATTTTTCCAAGTATACAAAATATTTTTAAACATATTTTTGACTTTGGCTTTTTAGGTTTGTAAATGGAAATGTTGATAGAAAGAAATGTTTATGTTAAGTTATGTCTATACTATTTTCTGCTCGCGGCTTCGGCTGGATTGATGTAGATTCGACTTATGCTTCGAAAATAATATTATTTTCTGGGTGAAATGTTCCCAATGTCCCATTCTGTACTCCTCAGAATATCTATGCAAGCTTTCAAGATGATTGGTTCAGTAATTAGGCGTGAAAACGTAACACAAACAAAATTATATTCCCATTTATAATAATAGTAAGGACTATAGTGACTCAATTCTAGTTATTAGATATAAATAATATCGGAAAAATATCAAAATTATCTTTTTATTAAAAAAAAGTTTGAACTTTTATTACTTGAACTCCAATGCCAATCTAATTATTTTTAATCAACCCGAGTTTATTAATTTTCTACATTAAACACATGATTAATATGATTCCAGAAGTGTATAGTTTACCCCAGTAAAAGACTCATAAAAATCGATCGTATAGTTTCTGAGAAAATCGCATATATGCAAACTCACTAAGGAAATAGAGAATTACTAATTATTATAAGTCGGTAAATGGCACTTCTTGTATATTGGATTATGCTAATTAATGCTAATAAGTTGATTACATGGATGTATTTGGATACTTAAGTAGGTAATATTATCGTTTAATAAGAATTATGAATAATGCAACCCTTATACGTAATCTTGTTGATACAAAACCATAATATAAAACGCGATTGTGAATTTAGTTAGCTTTCTAAACGCGAAGAATCGGCCTTTACTTGTAAATAGTGAGAACATCCTCTGTTCATATCGGGATGTATTTTCATCTCTATAATGAATTCCATCCTTCTAAAATGTTTATTTTTTCTACTCTTTAAATTTTATACAGTAGAACCTCCTTAATTTGGAAACCTCCAAAACCGGAAAAAAGTTTTAGTCCCTTCCCTTCAAGCCCCAAAACCTACATTAGGTACTCGAAATTTCAACCCTCTATAAGGTCAAAATTACCATTAAGTGTCTACAAACCATTTCCGTACATAACTCGAAAATAAATATTATGTATGTATATAAAATAGTTTGGACCTCTGTATCTATAACATAGCAATGTTTGAATTTAAAAACTGCTAACTCTATTTTTTGAAACGAAATACGTTTTATTACCTCCTTGAATAAGTTACAGATTTTAAGAATTTGCCAACAATGGTAACAAAATTTAAGAATAAATAAATGTAAGAATGCAAGCCGAATATTCCCTACGAAATCTGCCTAAGTCGAAAATTCTAGCTTGAATTTTTTGCATCCCTCTGAAGATCGACTTACAGAAGTTCCACTGTACCTAGTAAACCGGTGGTAAGGATCATTGAACTGGCGATGTTTAGTTGTTACTATAATGTATAGTTAAATATCTGGGTAATGAACAAGCTGGATAACTAATCTGTAAGTCTAACGAACTGTGATAATACAGCTACAGTGTGGGTATATGTCACGTGTTTATTTGACCGTAAACAATGGAAGTGGGACGCCAATTTTAGCGTTAAATTGGTTTAACACTGCTTAAGGATCGGGGTTATAGTTCATACAGGAACTGCATATAGTGCATATCCTAACTTATGTGTATAATCTTGTATGAATATATTGTTGCATTATTCGATATAATAAATCACTGGGGTCATTATTTATTTATCTGACCTCTATCATTTTATTTAGATAGATAAATTAAACGGTGTGGGTTTGCGGTTGTGCGCGCATCATATAAAAAAATACAGGATAGATTTCGGTCCCCCTTTTTAGTTGTATTTCATAAGAACTTGCTTGGTCCTTATTTAAAATATGAAAGATAAGATAATATAGATTTATTATAAACAAAACCTGTTACCGTTCCTACATTAAAATAAACACTATTCGAACACATATTTAAAATGTGGAACGTATGTCAAGAATACAAATTTAAAATAAGTACTGTTTAATAATGCCAGTATGTCGTGGCGTTGTAACTACGATATACTATAGTATATACGATACTTGTCTTTACCTAAAACGATTACTAAGGTCGCGTAAGCGCTCAGATTAATAAGATAATCTGTAGGTACAAGTTACACCTTGTTCCATATGTAATAAATGATTTAATTATCTTACAATCAAATGAACATAGTTGGAATATTCTAACGCGCTTGACGTATATGAAATGATGCCTCCTGTTTCCTTTGAAATATATTTAATTTCCTTCTTGGTGCTGTCACTGAACTATTAAAGGTTAGGAAAGTTAATTATCGCAGTTCGTCGTGTCTATTTTAAGCCTATTTTACTACACCTTTAGGACGAGAGATGACGTACTTAATTGACGTTCCCTAAACATATTTACATTGGAAACGCGGCCTTGTGGGGTTTTATATGAACCTTTCTTTATTGTACAATTAGTGATTCATTTGTTTTATTAATTTATTTCACCGTAAGGTTTCATAAACCTTATCAATTTACTTCTGCTGCTTGTTTTTGAATCAGATGATAATTAGAGGGTATGATTTTTCGTATTTACATTTGTAATCTGTAACTAAATTTAGTTGTTTTCGACCCTCTATTTTATATCCATCCATATATATATCATTACATATTATAAAATAAAGTCCCCTACCGCGTCTGTCTGTCTGTCTGTTCGCGATAAACTCAAAAACTACTGAACGGATTTTCATGCGGTTTTCACCCGTGGATAAAGTGATTCATGAGGAACGTTTTGGTATATAATTTGTCAAGGATTTATTTTTAATCAGAATAATTTAATTCATTATATATATATATATATATATATATATATATATATATATATATATATATATATATATATAAAGTAGCGGGCCCGGCAGACGTTGTCCCGCCCTGACTATAAATAAAATCTTAACAAATTATATACTAAAACCTTCCCCATGAATCACTGTATCCACTGGTGAAAACCGCATGAAAATCCGTTCAGTAATTTTTGAGTTTATCGCGAACAGACAGACAGACAGACGCAGTGGGGGACTTTGTTTTATACTATGTAATGAAGAATACCTAACAGATTGACTAATTAACGGAAAAATTGCGGAGTTCGATACAAATCTTTATCTCCTTTTTCACCACCTTAGGAAAGGGATTTCCAAAAATCATTCCTTAGTGCTTAAAAGGAACCTGCATTCAAATTTCAGGACATGTAGCCCCAGTAGTATGGGCTGTGTGTTGATATGTCGTTCAGTTAATCTTTTATACTCTACTAGCTGTGCCCGCGACTACGTACACGTGATATTTCGATTATAAATACAGTGATTAATCAATTTATAGGATTGTACTGTGTATTAAAACTGGACATCGACGATTTAATTGGCCTCACCCTTTGTGAACAATTTTGTTGTCTGAGACGCGCAGCATGGCATTACAGCGTCTAGTCGTACATCGTATATACCTATTTGAAAAACATTATAGCTACATACGTTCATTTTTGACGGATGCACAGTGAGACGGGTTAGTAGTTCCAGACATCAAAGTTGTTCACATATTGGACCACCCTATAATAAGCCTTCTCTTTTGTGTTTTCTTATAAGTAAGATATACATATATACGAATGTGTTATAAATATATGTAAAACATATCTCATTTGTTATATATATATTATACAATATACCCCCCGTGTCTGTCTGTCTGTCTGTTCGCGATAAACTCAAAAACTACTGAACGGATTTTTATGCGGTTTTCACCAGTGGATAAAGTGATCCACGAGGAACGTTTTGGTATATAATTTGTCCCGAATTTATAATCAGGGCGGGACAACATCTGCCGGGCCTGCTATATAAAATCTATGGAAATGTGTAGTATTTTTACCAGAGTTACCGGAGTATTTTTTTTAATATTTAATGTACAGATTTCGTCCCATTGGCCTTTTGTTGTATGTATGATTGTGTCAAAAATATTTCTGTCAATTCTTGTTTATCGGCGTCCGTTATAAAATGACGTAGGACATGCGTAAGAGGGTTTATTACGCAAAATGACTCTACAATCGCTTACGACGTAAACTGATAAGGTTAATTGCAAATATCATAAAATAACCATGCATAGTGGTTAAAACAACGTCAAAAACAATATTCATTGTTAAATCGTAAAACGTTTTTATTGGAACCACCGGTATCAGTGAACTCGAAATTAGGTCGTATGTTTGTATGTAACGACCAATAAAATTTATCTCTGAGCTACAATGAAAGTACTAAACGGAGAATATAAATATAATTTATAATAGGTTTACCGGTTTTGAGTTAATAAAATGATTTCCAAGTTTATGATATTAAATTTCTGAACGTGCTTATTTATAAGCTACTCAAATATATGCAAATATTTGTGCTTTTTAATCAGTTGAATTTTGATGGAATTTCTTTGACAGTTACATGATAATCTATACTAATATATAAAGCTGAAGAGTTTGTTTGTTTGTTTGGTTGAACGCGTTAATCTCAGGAACTACTGGTCCGATTTGAAAAAATCTTTCGGTTTTAGATAGCTCATTTACCGAGGAATGCTTTATCAGCATTACCGATAGGAGTTGAGTGCCAATGAAGAATGTTTCAAAATCGGGCATATTTTTCGTTTTGATTTCTTTCGCTGCGTATTAGCGTTAGTATTGTATACGTTGCCATGGTAACGTGGTAAGTTTCTATCGTAAACATTTTCAAAGATTATTTTGTGTTCCTATTTAAAAAGTTTATTCTACGTTAGTTTTGTTTCCAATTTTTTATTTGCAATCTATTACGTATTATAAAAACAAAGTGTGTTTGTAAAAATAAATAATAACTTTTTGGTGAATAGATACAATACAAATAACAAAAAAAAAATGTTTTTATATTCGGTCGATATTTTTATATTATTATATTTTGTCTGTTTGTTTGTTTGATCCGGGTAATTTCCAAAACGGCTGGACCTATTTTAACGGGAATTTTACTGGCAGATAACCGAAATAATAGTTGTTGACATATTCTATTTTATTTGTCCGCGGCTTAGTCCGTATTGCTATTTCCAAAATGGTTGGACCGATTTTCACGGGATACTCACTGGTAGATAGCAGACCTCATAAAAAGTAATTTAGGTTTTTTATTCGCCTTCGGCCGCAGTGGAATATCCGAAATGCTTGAACTGATTTTCACGGGACTTTCCCTGGCAGGTAACTAACTAATGAGCTATTTTATTTTAAGCTAGCGGGCTCGGCACACGTTTTGCCGCTCTGATAATGAAAAGAAAACCTTGACAAATTATACCTAAACCTTCCCCATGAACCGTTTTACCTACTGGTGAAAACGGCATGAAAATCCGTTCTGTAGTTTTGACTTTATCACAAACAGATAAACAGACAGACCAGAGGACTTTGTTTTACACTATGTAGTGATGAACTGTTACCTGTGCATTCGTTCGTATGAAATTGACCAAGAATAATTTGTTTACTGTAAACAAGCGCGTGAGACGTGCGCTGTACTGGACTCTTGGACAAGAATAAATGTATGTAATTTGAATTATATTATCATTCTGGTCCATTTGGCGGCCATTTTGTTTTATTTACCGCGTTTGCATCTATGTAACTCAGTGATTATAGCAACTTATAAGATATAATAAATATATAATAATAAAAAAATTAACACATTTTGTTCGATAATGTATAGTTTAAAATTTTCATTACTTTCTTATATAGTGTTAGTGAGCACTGAGGGTGGTATATAGTAGGTTAAAGTTCCAGGTATGTTGCTGATGATAAATCCCATCCCATTCGATATACTATTCTTATTCACATATCTAATGTACACGCTACATGTTACAGTAGATGGCGTGTGTGTCGTAGTTACAAATGTTTTTGAAAAAGCATTTCTGTAATGTACACATCTACTTACAATTTTACATTTCTTTAATACATTAAAAAAAGCGCGTGCGGAGTCAAGGGTGACAGCTAGTATTTATATATAAATGAGCGAAGACAAACCAATACAGTACCTTTTTCTCCTCTATTTGTGAACCAATTTTCTTTTTTTTTTGTAGAAACCATTACTAATCTTTAGTGTTATCAAAAGAAAAATTTGAAAAGTCCTCCCTATCTTCGAACACGTATGTATTTTAATTTCATGATCCGAAAATGATAAAATGGGTACAATTGAAGGTAATGATAACATTGTTTATTATGAAATTCCCAATGAACAACAAGTTTTGTGTATAAATTGCATTGAAATTTCAAATTCAAATTTATTTTTAATTTGCTAAATCATTCCATTCATATAAGGATCTATTTTCAATAAAGATTATGGACGAATTACGACCACTGGGCAAACATGAGTTTGTTTATACATATATACATTTTCTTACACCCTGTATTATATTAATAATACCATTTCATTAAACCCGACGTTATGATAGTATATCAATATCATTACATAGTATAAAACAAAATCCCCTACCGCGTCTATCTGTCTGTCTGTTCAACGTCTGCCGGGCCCGCTAGTATTTTTATATAATTACAAGAGACAGCGATTTTTATGACTACTGAATTGTTCGATTCCTCAATTAATACGTTATAGCCATTTAACATGTCTATTTAACCTTTCGAGGCCAAGTCACAGCCCTGAGCAAAGACCTCGACTCAGTTTGTTTGACCTCTATAGTAATCAATACATTCGTCGAGGGACGCGTACTTTGATGCAGCCGTTAACATTCGTCTCCTTTGTCTTATTAGAATGTTGAAATAAAATATTAATTTATTATCCAGCTCTTGAATGTTGCAATTAAAATATAAAAGCATTGTTTTTAATATTAAAAAATATTAATTATATTGAATATTTATGCAAGATAAAATTGTTTCTAATCGTTCACGTGTGACGTAAGTTTTTTATACATTAAAACGTTTACCAAAAATCACAATGATGCGATAAGAATAAAAACTTATTTTCGTTATCACAACATTAAAACAATATTCTAATACCTACTGCATAAATATACTTTTGTTCAAATATGTCAAGTGTCTATACAATCGCTATTCGTAAGCGATAATTATTGTAGTCGGTTTGTTTTGGTTTCGGCCCATTGTGCAGCTATTAAGCTTGTTACTTCGCCGCGAACAGTCACGTCTGAAGCAGCATGTCTACGAAAGTAGTCGATTCTCTAGACGTTTTTATCGAACGTTATGTCTAGATACTCTGTAATACGGAACAATGATTAATGCAATTTATATCATCATTTTGCAAGTGTTATGAGATTCGTCATTGTGATGTTCGGTGTGGGTGTTGTGTTTTGTGTATGTTAATGAACATTCCGACGCTGGAATCGGGAGTGGAAGTTATGGTTTAATTTACCAATTAAGCCCAAGGACATGGCCACCGTCATAGTTAGAGGCAAGGTAAATGCCATTCGTAACGCGACAACGCCTGATAAGAAATTTAGTGGTATTCGAAGTATAACTTAAAAAAAAAAGTTCTTTTTCTCGCACTATAAATATATATTTATAGGATTTTTTTTAATCGGTAAAAGTAGTTCAAGAATAACAGGTCTTATGTTTCTTCAATATATGTTGTAATATATAGGGATACTTCGTTTTACGTACATTTCGGGCAGCTGAATATTAATTTATTTTTAATGATGAACTCCGAGGTGACTTGTGTGTAGTTTGTTTATGAATATACGTTACCAAGGTGATTTATCATTCATTAAGTGTTTGTAAATAATTTAAATGTCTTTTCCTTAAAGTTCCATTTACTTTTCGATTTACGTTCATTTATTAAACCCTGCTCTTGCTCTTTGAAAGTAAATAAAGTACTTCTATTATCAAATCTTTGTTAATATTAACATTTAGTGATATATTTATTGAGAAAATTCTTAAGTAAATATTTATGGAATTACCTCATAAATAGTGTAAGAGGCTCTAAATGTCTAAAACAGTCCTTATGTAAATAAATACCACGTATAAATATAGTGATATAGTAATACTTTAGGTAATTAACACGGGTTTATGAATACCATCTGAATTTGAATCTAATTCAAGTTGAATATTCGAATAATGCGAATTGACCGAATGATTATGATTCGAGTATATGAAACTAATCAAATTATTTAATTTTTTTGCTTTTTTCGAACATTTCCAATTGTTGCAGTGTTCAAGTCGTCTTTAGAATTGGTTTATCGAGTCGATTCATCGATAAATAATTCGATTATTGCCCTCCCCTTGTGATTAAATGTCGCTTGGTATTATTTATATAATTATGTTTTATGCAGAGGCGCAAGTTTGCGGTTGTGATGAGTGATTCATAGGAAGAGGAGCACACAATTGTACATAATATTCCTGTTTAGTTTATCGCATGAAGACGTGCCAGTTTTGTTCAACTTTAATTTGTTTTGTGAAATGAACTTTATAATATAACGTTTAAAGAAAAGTGAAAAAATAAGCAAGACAATGACTCACGGAATATATTCACAGATATTGCAGAGGGTAAAATTTTATATATAAATCTTTTAGTTACATACTATAATAATCGATACATATAAATAAAGTTAAGAGCCTGTTATTTGTCCCGACTAACCTCAGAATCGGCTACACCGAGTCCAACGAGGCTTTTACTGTCTGAGAAAGGATTTTTCATAGCATCATTTATTATTACAGCGATTTTACATACGGTTAAATATGTTAAAAAAATAATTCAACAGTTGTTTAAATAAAGTTGGTAAAAGTTTTATGTGGCTTAAATAAAAATTACAAATTATAATGAAAAAAAATAAAAGAGAACTCACGATTAAGCCAGATAAAACATGTCGCACCATTAATAAAAAAAAATAAATAACTCAAAAATTCAATTTTGTGGGAAAATGCATTTAAAGTTTGACCACGTTTACACATTCGACTTAAATTTATTCAATTTTTAAAAATATGGTATTATATAATTTCAATGCAGATGGAGTAATAGCATAATGCACTATGATAATTAGCATAAAACTGAATTAAATCGCATTGTTATTGAAAATACCACGTACATTTAAAAAAATAAAATGGCATTAATGTGATGTAATGCATTTTTTTTTGAATAAATTAATGTAAATAATATAATAACATTATATTAAAGCCATTGACTTGTTTCCTCAAGCCGAGGTGTTGCGTGCACCCTTGAGCTAGTTGTCAAATAAAATTGGCTGAGTGCCTTAAGCGCTCGCCTTAGTAGTCCGGTGATGCTGCTAAGACCTTGCTAGTCAGTTCGAAAAAAAAAACATTGGCTTGTTTCATTTTATTTCACTTTATGAAGTATCTTCGGAGACTAAGCTTAGAAAGAAAACAACAGTCATCTATTTTCGTAGTTTTGATTGCATTGAAGTGGTTATTGAATTGCACGTATTCTTCTCGCAATGTTAATTTACTTTCTGGTGATAATTCGAAAAACCTGAAGAGATACTTACGCAGGCCGGCATGACAGCGGCGACCGGCGATGGATAGTATGTCTCTCGGTAGTCCCCATTGTTTTTGGATTGTACTGTGCTTACCATCAGGCACAGTACAGTCATTTTGCTGAGCTACGATAAAAAAAAAAAAAAACATAAATTTTGAGTTATTCTTTTTTTGATTAAATATGCGTTGTAGTTCTTATAAAATGATATAACCAGTTTTACGAGAATGAATTCGCTTGCATCGGCTAGTATGATACATATTGAATTTATTTTGTACTAGCTGTACCCGCGACTCCTTCGGCGTGGAACCTAATGTAAAAGAACAGTGACTAATAAAATTATCTGAATGTATTAAGTCCATTTACTTATCTATTTTTCTCTCTTACCTAAGTCTCGTCGTCATTAAAATTACAATAACTTTTGATAGAGTGAACTGATTTTAACGATACCAAGACTAAACGTGGTCTTATCGTGAACGCAGTACTTTAGCCATGATGCGTGTTCAAACAAACAGACAGAGATATTTCTAAAAATGATTGAAATATATTTTATTACTTATTCCAAGACACCTGCAAAGTTATTTCAAAGTAGATTTACATTTTTATTACATGTATAGAAGATAGATCTGTATATAAATATATTGGTATGTGTGTAGGTGTGGTATTGCTAAGTAAAATCATGGAAAACGATACAGGTATCACGTAAATTATTATCGGAACAATAATCATTGTATGTTACACTTGCTTTGAAAACTACAATATCGGTGTAACGAATTCCTTTATCCGGAGATTATGTTACAAAGAAATAATATTCTCGGTTCGTTTAATTTTGTTTTTCTTTTTGAGTTATGTGTTTCGAAACATTGTGAGTTTTAGAATTAATGTAATTGGAATTTGGATGATATTTTAAATTAACTATAAATATATCGGAGGAATCATAGAAGTAGGAGTTGTGAGAGGCAGCTTGAAGAGTAATAGTTAAACTTGGTCTGGACATGCCATCAGAAGACATAAAGGTTTTATAACTAGATGAGTGTTAGTGTGAAGGTGGATGAATGTAGGAGTAGAGTAAGACCGAAGAAGATACGGATAACTGGTGTGACGTGTGAATACTAGAAAAATATGTTATGCTGATCCTATTTAGCGTGGGTGAAGAGTTGAAAGATTTTGAAAATTATATTTATAGTATATTATGAATATTTTTTTGAAGTGAAACATGTTATGGAAAGGCTTTGAAATTTTGATCGGCAACCTTTTTGTGTGGCGGAAAGTGATGGGGGTAAACACTGTGTCGAGTAGAGTGTTGAAAACACTGTACTCGGATGAGTGACCGCCTGGGAACACTGGCATTTTGTTGTATTTTTTTAAAATTAAAATGTTTCCCTGTAATACAAAAGTTTCACTTGTATCGCGTGTCTTTACGACACACCTGTTTTTTTTTACTATTTATGATACATAAAGTAATGATTGATAGAATCCTAGATAATTTAGCTATTTGCTACCTCCTCATCCTCGTATTTGTTCATAATGGTGTAAATGTATTGGTTCATATTCTCCATACATCAGTTGAGTTGATAGTGGGAAGGTCATAGATCAGGAGGCTCGCGTTCCTATAACAGTTTCTATATTATATCGCATGTCATTTTTATATCTGTGTAATATATATGTTTTGCATTTTCGCATTGCATAAGTTTAACTTACTTAGCATGATTTTGCTTATAGCTTTCATTTAATGTAATATGTCATGTTCTTTGATATGTTATAAGTAGTGCTTCCTGTCTAATTGCCGTATTTGCATTTATGTGATGTAACATAAGGCTTTCTGATATGTCTCACCCTTTATAATTTTGAGTAGCATAATTCTAAACCCTATTCGGCTAAACGTTACTCTGTCAATAGGTAACAAGGAAGTATTCATAGTTATGATCCTCATTAATATGGCCCAATATAGTTTTACCAAGAATAAGGAAAATATATTAATAGCTCCATTTGTCATATGAATGTGCACTTTGGTTACTACTTTACTATGAAATATATGGATTTCTATAGAATTGAAAAATAGCTATAAATTTGAAAACATGGACCCAAGAACAGGATTATAAAAACAGCTTAGTCCAGTTTCGTATTGTTATTTTCAATGGTAGAGATATTTTCCAATGCAGTGGTAGCTTTATAGTTCGTGAGTGTATTTTAAATTGATTCAAGTGTATGTAATAATACAATAGCTGTGAATTATTAAAAAAAATATATAATCTAGGGAGTAGAATAGGAATGTTTCGACTATTGCCTAATATATATATACTAGCGAGCCCGGCGGACGTCGTTCTGCTTTGATAATCAAAAATAATAAAAGTAAACCGTAGCGTCACCTACCAGGTCTAATTGTGAATCTAAACCATTACCGGATCCACTGGAACACGCACACAAAATTTCATCAAAATCGGTCCAGCCGTTTAGGAGGAGTTCAGTAATATACACACGTACAGAAGAAATTTATATATAAAGAAGATAAGATATATAGCCTATAGATATAACGCTGATGATATATAGCGTATAGATAGCCCTCCTCGATAAATGAGCTATCTAGCATTGAAAGATTTTTTCAAATCGGACCAGTAGTTCTGCAGATAAGCGCGTTCAACCAAACAAACAAACCCTCTGGCTTTATAATAATAGTATCGATAGAGTGGATCAATATGTGAACTATGGTGATGTCTGGAATTGTCTCCTCTCTGTGCATCCACTAAAAGCCATTGTAACGTGTAAAGTATTGGAAATATATATGTTAAAAAGATGAACCCGATTGAGTTTCTTACCGGTTCTTAAGCCCCTTGTTAGGGCCTAAAATGAATAAATTATTTTTGATTTTGAAATAAATCGACAATTGGAACATAAATAAAAGATAAGGCCTTTTAGGTATTTTTAATGAAATTGCACAGTAAATATTCGGCGATAACAAACAATAATTTCTCATTTGATTTTACGGTACGTCATATACACTTCGAATAACACATTGTTTGTTGTTATGTATATCACAATACATAATTAAAACGGTGGGACATTACCAGGCGCTGTGGTTATATGACTTATTGAAGGGCTTAATATTATGCAAACTTGCTTGATTACAAGATAACATTTAAAAAATCAGAAATCGGCAGATTGATATCTAAAATAGCAGAGTTTGGTTCCAAGATTAATACAGTTGTAAACCGCCTATGGTGCGGTCAGTTGCACATTAAAGTTAATCATTTCTCTTGAATTTACAGTGTATTCGTCTTGTAAACATTAGGCTAAAAATGTATGAATGAAGGCAATGTGTTCGTATATTGGCGAGCTTAATGCCACAATACATTTTCTTCCAATTAACCAGAGGTATTGTCGAGTAGAAAAAAATGTATGTAGTACAAGATTAAAAAATACTAATAATAAAAATCGGCTTCGTATTTAAGTATAACTAAGATACAAGTACATACTTAAATAGTGAAATAAGAATCAAGATTTTGTCTTGTCTCAAAAGCAATCCTTCAAGTTCTTCGAAAATTGAAATAAAATGTTTCGCCTTTCTTTCAAACCCTTTAACGAAACTTCTTCAGATTTTATTCTATTTGTGTAATAGAGTAATACTTTATTATATATTTCCCCTATTTGAACTTTATGCTAATTATCATGTTCCATGTTTGTACGCAGTGTTTTCGTTTTGGGTCGATGACCCAGAAAGCGTACCCTTGTTTTTAATGTCCTCCGGGTACTATAAATTACTATTTCTTTTTTTCTACAGTATCAATTGTTGGTTTGTAAATAAATAACAGCATTTTGGTTTGTGAACAGTGCCAGAAAATGAATTACTTTTCAATTATATACCTAATACTAACAAACAAATGTGTCGTTTAGAATCAGTAGTGGTCAACTCCACTTTGCAATTTTCTAAGTCTCATAACTTTAAACTATTGTACTATAGCATACATTTTTATTTTTTTAGCTTTCTATACTAATTGTATTCAAACTCTACAGATACCTAAATGTGTCATAGTCTCTGCATTAAGCTCGAAATGGAAAATTGGCTATACCCATAAAAATTGCAAAGTGGAGTTGACCATTTCTGATTCTAAACGACACAAATATAACAAATAATATCGAACCAGATTTTTTGGCGGGATCTTAGTCTGTCATGCAGTGGCTTTTATATTTTATTCATAATCTTGTGCTATTTGACTCTATATTTTGTAATATTGGTGGCATATTACGTAATATAGTTCGGTTATTGTGCATAAGTGAAGTGAATGAAAAATAACACCACGGAGCATGAATTCTGAGATGCCACAAAAATCATTGGAAAGTTCTAATAAAGAGGCCATTATCTTGTTAGAACATTCAAATTACCGCAATACACTTGTAATATTATTATCTACTCGACAATCTCAGTAATAATGTGGAAGATTGGTTGCCAAAAATAAAATTAATTAGTAAATATATAATAAACGTACAGTTCCTTTGAGGCTCAATTAAGGCTAATTAGTTAATCAATTAATATCACAAATTGTGACCGCATTGGCATAAGACTATGACCATTTGATGCAGATTTATTTGTAGATGGTATTAGGCTACTTATTTTTTGGATTCGATTGACTCTTGGTCATTTTTAATACCCAACATTGTGGGCGGGAATTAGCTAGTTACGATATACAGTAGAGTCTCACTAATTCGGCACTTCAGTAGTCCGATACGTCCACTAATCCGACAATCAACGCTCACGTTTCACTCCCCCTCTCTACTTTTGTTTTGTGCTTACGCAAATATTCTATATAGTTTTTCTATAGACTTCAATAATCCGAACATTCCTATTCCCTGGTTACAAAGTGCCGGATTAGTAAGACTCCACTCTATAACTAAATACGTGAAATAAAGCCTGACCTAATGACACGCTATTGTAAAACGGGTAACATATAAAGTTACTTCATAAAAAGACACAGGTGACAACATTTATAGAGATTGATCAGGTGTTATTCGAATTTTTCGATCTTGAATACATTACCATATATTTTTGTATATTGGTTAAATTTTATTGTCATATCGCTTTCAAAAAAGAATGCAATTACTATATCCATTCTGTTTTATATTGTATTATATAAATTCATTTTCTGTCGATAGAAGATATTAAAAAATTACTCTAGTAATTTAAAATGAGTCCATAAGTGAATTTCTGAAGAAAATTAATGATAGAAATTAACTAGTAAAATATTTCATTGTATTCCAACTAGGATTCAAGTTGATTGATAGGTATTTAATATTATAGGATATATTTGTTAAAGACAATTTTAAATGTGTACCACATATTGTTTTTATTTTCTAAAGCTGGTATTGCACATTTATGTTTATATTTATATATGGTATAACATATAATGTATATTTAAATTTATTTATGTCACGGAATCTTTCCTTATTCGCGAGTAAACCAATTGTGAACATTTTCTTTATTCGCAGCTGAAAATTTCATTATTCTCGGATACAAAATTAGCAGTGTGTAACCTAATGCGTTCTTTATAATAGGTAACAATCAAATAACCGTTACAATATTTATGAAGATACTCTTATTCTGTTTAAGCCTAATGTTCTAGTAGGTGGTAGAGCCACGCTGAAACTATTACTGGTTTCAGCATAAATGGGTCGGCTTGCCCGGGGTAGTACCACCCTCTCACAGAAAACCGACGTGAAGTAACAGTGCTTGCATTGTTGCGTTTCGTTCGGTCAGTGAGAGCGCCGGACACCCACCTCCCCTTCCCTTCCTCCCCCCTCCCTACACAGGCTGGCAACGCACTTGCGACTCCCCTGGTGTTGCAAGTGTCTATGGACGGTGGTGATCACTTACATCAGGTGACCCACCTGTTCGTTTGCCTCCTATGATATAAAAAAAAAAGAAAAAAAAAATGTTCTTTGACCTGTCGCGAAACTTTAGAATTGCAAAAATATCGCGTATTGTTAAGGGCCTTCGGTATAAATTGCGATGGTACGTGTTTTTTTATATGAATTTAATTAACAGGTTTCGAAGCTTTTTTGCTTCTGAATTTGAGATTTATTGACAAAGAATATACTTTAAGGCTGTTTTACTTTTTGATGATACTTATTGTTTCATCCGCGTGAGTATCTGCATATCCCTTATATTTCTATAGAACCATGTCGTATGTACATCGTTCTATCTTCATCGTTCATCGCGACATCATTGTGGAATATATCCGAGGGATGGAATAAAGAAAAACTGGATAATAATAAATAAAGATACTATCGTCTTCTTTTACCTTTCAGGGCTCCTGCCGACTTGTCGGCGGATCTAAATTTTACGAAATGATAAATGAAACGACAAGCGCTGATGCATCCACACCATCGCCAACAGAGAAGCACGATCATATGAAACCTATTGACAGCGACGATGAAGGTGAGTCTTGATTTTCCCGGTTTATCTTATCTTTGAAACACTTGGATTCACTAAGAATAATAGGCAAATTGGATACAACAGGTGCCCTTTTCACAGTATCGGACGTGGATCAAGAGTGTACTGTGTTCAGTGGTGTCAGCTACCTCGGTGCGCAGAACATATCGGACCCTAAATCGGAGAGCGATATCCAACGGATCATGAAGGAACTGAGTTCGATGCCCGAGAGCAGAGATGGAATAGCCGTATCCATATCGATACCCGTATGTTCCCAGGGCCTTGTTGTGTAAGTATTCAATTATTTTGTAAAGCATTATTTAAAAAAAAATGATTTAAATATTTTTAGAAGTAATAAATGTAAATAATTGTCGGAATGAAGTTTTTTAACGGGGCTTGCGGTAGGAGTTGAATGGTAGAAATCGTCACGTAAGGAAAAAGCCTTACGAACTTCGTTCCTGTCGGGGGAGTTCTTTTACCGCACCGTTTTTTAGGTCAACTATCGTTTTTATAGTTCCTAAACGTAATACTGCTTGAGTAATTTCGTTTTATGTTTGCTGATGTTAAAATAACTGCACCATTCCAATAACATGCTGGAGTTCCCCGTTGTATTCCAACAAGTTAATTAATTTTGTGACAAATTTCTCGTATCAATTTGACTGCAAATTGGAAGCCAAATTACACAGAAAATTGAAGGCGAGCTGTTGTTGTATATGACGATAATATGACACCAAATGTCGGGGAAATAAATTTTATTTTTAAAATCATGAATGATGTTTTCTATATACGTATATCCCATTAATAAAAAAATGGAAAAAAAATAAATATCAAAAGCGTTAAACATATAGCGTATTTATTTCATATGCATTCTTAACTATCAATAATTTAATAACATCATACAAATGCTTTCATTTAAGAGGAGACTGAATACAAACCGTTGCTTAAATTTTGCGTCAATTTGACGTCCATTTACGACAGCAGTTAGACGTTAAATTTTCGTAGAGTTTGACGTCAATTTGACATCCATTTGCGACAGCAGTTTGACGTTAATTTGCGGTACAGTTTGTTGTCAAATGTGCTAATAAGTTATTATTAGGGTAAAATATTCTTTATTTTTTTTGTAGCTTATACCAAGCAGACTCGAACAGTGTGATGACGCGGTACGCAGTGAATCGTATATCGTTTTACGCTCGCGGTGCTGCGGGTTCTCCGGTCGCGTCTTGTTTTGCTTTCACGTGGTCTCACGGCGAGACTAAGGAGTCTGCTGTGTACAGGTGCCATGTGTTCCGCTGTCATATCGCCGAGGCCGTCACACAGGTGTCTAGTAAGTACATTGAGATTTTTTAATCGAAATAATTAGTTTAACTAGTTGTCGTCCAGTTGTCGATACTAGATAATTTTTTAAGTTTCAATATTATCAAGGATGTTTGCTGAAGACCGTTTAAATATTGTAGAGATGTAAAGAGTTTGTTGTATGACGAATAGAGATTTATAAATAAGGGCTTCGACAGGCTAATAGTATGGAAAAACGAGATTTTTTCCATTATTTTAAAAATACAAGTAGAAGATGTACTTAACTGTTTTGTCTCTAACTTGTTATATTATATATATATATATATATATATATATATATATATATATATATATATATATATCTAGCTTCTGTCCACGACTTCGTCTGCGTGGAATAGTTACTTTGTGCTAACGCTAACACGCAGCGGAAGCTATCAAAATAAATAAAAAAAACACGATTTTTGAAACATTCTTCATTGGTGATCCGCTCCTATTGGTCTTAGTGTAATGATTATAGCCTCTTGCGTTTCTCGATAATGAGCTATCTAACACTGAAATACATTTTCAAATCGGACCAGTAGTTCCTGAGATTAGCAGTTTCAAGCAAACAACCTCTTCGGCTTTATAATATTAGTATAGAGGTATAGACAATATAGATATATGATATCCAAGACTTGATTATCATTTAGTATTTTATGGAAATTAGCTAAATTGTCCTCGTGTAATTTTGGAATATAGGACCGATTTTGGAATTTTTTCTTGTACAAATGTCACCTTTCCACCATAAAGAAATTATGAAAAGGTATAGACAATATAGATATATGATATCCAGGCTTGATTATCATTTACTATTTTATGGACATTAGCTAAATTGTCCTCGTGTAATTTTAGAATATAGGACCGATCTTGGAATTTTTTCTTGTACAAATGTCACCTTTCCACCTTAAAGAAATTATGAAAAGGTATAGACAATATAGATATATGATATCCAAGACTTGATTATCATTTAGTATTTTATGGAAATTAGCTAAATTGTCCTCGTGTAATTTTGGAATATAGGACCGATCTTGGATTTTTTTCTCGTACAAATGTCACCTTTCCACCTTAAAGAAATTATGAAATCTTAGTAGAAAGTAAAAATATCGTCTATTATTCAGTTTTCCTGTTTTTTGAGCGCTGTCATTAAAATTTGGCAATTCCTAACGTCGATTAGATTTGTTCGCTATTTTTCGGCTTTTAATTCTTTATGAGTAGTCTGTACATCAGTTGACGAATGCTTTACAAAACCGTACAACGTTATTTCGTATATATTGCCGTCCCAAGGAAGAGCACTGAATCTGCTGTTTTTGCAGTATCGATTTTTATATACATAAGGAATGAGGAAAAAAAGTAGTATCTAATAGTATCTTGTAGTTTTATTTTTGTTACAGATTTGACAACTTTTCTCCGATTTGTGGTTTAGTTGGTACTCCCCTTTTCCTTCCGGTGAAAATGTAGTATTTTCCACTTAGTATGGACCTCTTTTAAACTTATGCTATTACTGAAAATCTCATGTGGTTGACGATTGTAAAATGAGAAAATAAAAATCAATAATGACTGAATCACTAGAAGTCTGTTGACGTATGTTGTATTCCCTGTACAATCGAAGTAGTCAGTAGTGTTATGAAAGTCGACTCAATCGATATAATATGAGACAATATGCATTATGACGTCATGCGTCAAGTGCAGTCCGCTTTGATGACGTCATAAAATACTCATGGCTACTATAAAGAGTTATAAACAAAAGAGTAATACTTAAAAAAACATTTGTGTATTAATCATAGTTGTTTTTCGATACGCATAATTATATGTGCGTTAATCATACTTATTTGGTAGGGGAAGGAGGGCTGGGACTGTTATTAATCGCAGAAAATATTTGATTTCTAAAAATTCTTCATAGGTTTTAATGTTTTATCACAACCCCGCTCGATGTTAAATGGTGATGTGGTCTAGATGGTAAACAAATTTAAACCTAGAGCGCAAGCTCCAAGTGCAGCTGTCGGAACATACCAATAGGTGCTTGGCGAAAGAGTTTCATTTTAAAGGACGGTGGCTAGCCAGGCGGGTTTGGAAAAATCCCTGCCACAAATCTATGGCTTCGCCACGATGTTTTCCTTCACTGAAGGATTGTCATATACATTGATATACAAAATATATGTAAATGGTTATATAGCATTAAAGGTTTTCATTCAATAATTCGTCGTAATAAAGAGCGGTATTGGTGTTTCTCAAAGTTATACAATTTTTGAGTAACGTTTTTGAAGTGAAAACTTCTACAGGCGCGTTGAGCGGTATTTTTGGCAGGAGATGAATTTATAATTACGCGTCGTGACATGCTAGTAAGCGTGACCGATCGTATTGCGTTTGCGCGGCTTGCGTTAGACTAGCGACGCGTAGTATAGGGGCCTGTGTGCATCTAATATTGATATTTTCTATTGAAATTTTGCAGCCTATCATATATTTATGTATATAATTTTTGGTCCGTTTGCCAATCGGTGTGAAAACTGGACTAATGGTAATAATTTCAATTTACACTTTAATTTAGAAATACAAAACAGAACACACTTATTCTATTTTGTATGAGTTTTCACTATTGTCGGCAGTCCTTATGATTGCCTCGATTATTTTTAAATTACACACTTCTAACTGTACATTTAATTTAATTTTGTTTTGAATATTATGTACACAGTTTTATTTTATTCTGGCGTTTTGAATTATAATCTGGGAAAATTACATACAGTAGTAGGAAACGAATCGTTCAATAGATTTCACCTTTAATATATGCAGTAATGATGTTTTTGAAGTCGACAATGGTTGAGCACTGCAGTTGTTCACAGGTCATTCACTCGGCGAGGGTGCATTACCCCAATGGGTTTAATCGTAATATTGTATCGACGATGACTGTAGAGTGGTGTTTTATTATTAGATAATGTGTCAGTATACCATTACAGTTCCTTTGTTGTGCGTATTTTTTATGTTACGTCAAATTTTGTTACTACGTTTTTCCGTACAAATATGTCCGCTATGTTGACGCGCTAAATCGTGTGCGAGTAATGATATTGTTCAAATAGTTACATTGCGATTTTTTCTACTCTACTATACTACTTCCATTTACAGGGATTCACGTAGTTAATGGACGCTTCTGTTGTCTATGACGACTGAGTTACGAAACACATTTTAGAACTTAAAAAAAACTAGCATGTATATTTTGGGTTGGAAATAAATACGATAACGAATATTTCATAGTATTTCATAGAAACTGCATGGAACATATTAAAATAAGTGTGTGACATGAATATCAAAGGATCTATAAACCGATGGTTAATGATTAGTGACGGATTATAATAAGAGAAATGTCTCAGTTTGATAATATCGTTACATATTTTAAATCGATTCCCCTACCGCGTCCGTCTGTCGGTTCGCGATAAACTTAAGAACTACTAAACAGATTTTCGCATGGTTTTCACCAGCAGATAAAGTGGTTCATGAGGATGTTTTAGGTATATAATTTGTCAAGTTTTTTTTTTTTCGTAGCGGGACACAGTCCGCCGGGCCCGCTAGTATATAATAAAGAGCGGTTTTGCACGCTTTTCTCTTTTATTATTATTTGCTTTTATTATTAATAAATGGTTGTGTAATAGCAAAATGCCCGTGTAAATATATCGAATATTTCCAATATTTCCAATTATCAATTTTCATGACGAGCGCTTAAAATGAATAACGTAAAAACCCTCTTCATCGAAAACACTTAGTACACACACGTATAACACGCTCACGCACGCACTACGCATACGCTCGCACATACTCATGCGTAAGCGCGCACGCACGCACCTACACGTACGCTCAGATCCGCACACACGCTCGCACACGCGCGCTCCCTAACACACAAAAACATACAAATACATATTATGTGCCATCTTTCACGGCGTTCAACTTAATCATTCTCGGGTATACCTGCATCCAGTTTTGTATTTGGAGCTTTGATTTTGCATAGGAATAAGTCGGATGTATCTTATTGCTCTTTCTTACTTGTTAGTGTAACCAAGAATATAAATTGAGTGACAATAAACTGGGATTTCCAAAGAGCCTAGCACTATCATATGTCGTCGTATACTTCCTGAATCCCAACATTGTATTTTAATATATCGTCTTCTGTCATACAATAATATGATAAGAATAATTTAATGAAGTTTAGTATTGTTCGATTGTACACGATGACCTGTGATACGATACTTTTTCAAGAATACTTTCTTATATGTAGTATACAGAAGTTTCATGCATCTATACCCAATTTTATAAAGTGTATACAGTACATATATTTAGATTACTTAGTTATTACTCTTTACTATTTTTATGTTGGTACGAGTACTTTGCACTACAGTAGGAAGACTACCATCATAGCGTTTTATATAGGGTCCCTTTGAAACTTACTACGTACTGGTTTTGACCCTTTGATACAGTATACAAGATAATGGTAAGCCGGTGAAAGTTGCGTCAAAGTTATTTTCAGAGATTAGCACGGAAAAACAATTATCACTTTACTTTTTATTTATATATAGAGATTATATAAAAGAAAACCGCAATGATCATACTCATTTGGTATACTTTTTTTAAGAAATCATTCATAAAAATCTATCTACATAGGTATTAAATTATACGTGTGATCGTTTATATTTCGATTCGTCGGTGCTAGATGTTTGAACGAACAATTATTATAATTTGTTGTTATCACTACAATTTCATGACCAAATAGATCGACGCAGTTTATAGTCGACCCTCTTACATTATAAACGGTTGTGTTTTAAAAAGTATTTTATCTATAACTTTGTATAGAATAGAAAAAAAATTGTAAGACTTATTTATTAATTGAGGACTATACTCATTACAATTGATATGCTTTTCGATACAACTGATCTTAGACTAGAATTTCGCACTTTTGCTATTCATTTCGTAACACGAGCCAAATCGATTAGCGTGTATTTGTTTCTTCTCTGTAAAAACACGCAAATAGTAAAACAGTAACAAAAAGTTTACCTCTTTGGTTGATGTTGCACTTTTTTAATAACCACAAGGTATGTACATTGTTTTTAATTAATAGAAAACAGCTGTGAGTAGGGTTGCCAAGCTCCGTTTATGGATTTCCGTTAAATATTCATTTAAAATACAGACTTAGCTAAAATTTAGGGATTTAACTATGGAACTAGGTGCGGACATAGGATTCAGCTTAAGAGAAAGTTGGCAGTAAATTTTTTGTTTACCTATTTTTCAGAAAATTCACTCTTTAGAATTATATAACTTTTTAGTTTCTTATCCATGTACGTTTGGAAGTCGCAGTGGACGAATAGCTTGGTACGTTGGAAAATCAATTTGAATTTCTCGTTAACCTACAAACAAAACGTGTATTCACTTCTATTTCTACTGGAAACGTTACCTGTAAAGTGGTACTCGATGATATTATAACTATAATATTGTAATTACGTCATAAGCGCTTCGACTGCGTCTTGTTAAAACTTGGTTAGCTAGCAAACGTGATCTAGTCCCGTCAATCCGTCCGTATGTAAGCAACATAGAACTATTTCTTGTTCACCACCGATATTGAGAATATGCCATCTTACTTCCACATTTAATCTAAGGTAGTGTGGCGTTACAGTATTACTTTACGTATGTGTGCGTTATCGTGCCATTTGTTTTGTCAAAATATCATGTAGATAACGTAGCTACTACACCTTTATATTTATAATATCATTGGTGATACTAGCATACCGCTTACCTCTGTCATGGAACGCATTATCTAATAGGGAACGGTTGGCAGCCCTAGTTGTGACCCGTAGCCACAGCTAAAATATTATTATATCCGATTTTACAACACATGTGGGGTGTTAAAGACTGTGCTCGTCCCACTAAAACATGTTTAAACTAATCGTGTGTACACTATAAGACTATAAACAACTAGTTACGTTAATTCTAGTAATTTCTTAAATTCGATCTATAAAAAAATGCCAAAAATAATGCATTACATATGTCGTAATAATGTTATCGTTGTATTTGCAAACGCTCCTCAAAGGTAAATTTGAATTTGTAAATAACGTCAGTCAACCTTTAACATTATCAGTTGACTCAGCCCAGCTCTGTGTACAATCATCCAAATAGTTTCTGCATATGACACGATAACGTGTGTTGTGTTACTGTATACTTATTCTGAACGTTGTATTATTTTCCATAAATATTATTTTTAATAACTCCTACGTAGTTTTAAAACTGTATTTGTTGTGATCGATCTTTACGCGAGTAAAGTATTTCTGGTAAGTTCTAAAAGTATAAGACATTTGTAAAATACCGTATATCGTTATCGGTCATCCTTTTATCACTATATTGGTCTCCCATCGAAAATCAGCGCGGCAGTACTGCTGTACTGCACATTTGCTGAATGGGTTTGCCAAATGTTGGACATATTTTTTTTCTTTTATGTATTGAAATTTTTGTCTAATTTGATTGTTTCATTTAATTTAATTGTATGGTTGTTCCAACAATAAACAATTTCCTTATTTCATAAAAGACGCGCTCCCTACCTCGCGGTTTTGTACTATACGCTCAAAAACAAGTACTTGGAAGATATTTCCGGGTCATAACTTTTTCGTATATCATTTTTGATTTTCTCAGGGACCATTTCAAACAATTAAAAAAAATTTTTTTTTTCGATCTCTAGTGTATTTAGTGAAAATCGATATAAAGAAAATTAATACGAAATATAATTATAGGTACTATTTAATATATATACTAGTCTATACTTCTATACTAATATTATGAAGCTGATGAGTTCGTTTGCTTGAACGCGCTAATCTCAGTAACTACTGGTTCGATTTGAAATATTATTTCAGTGTTAGATAGCTCATTTATCGAGGAAGCTATATATCATCACGTTAATAGAAGCGGAGCACTAATGAAGAATGCTTCAAAATCGGTTTCTTTTTTCTTTTGAGACCTACCCGCTGTGCGTTAGCGTTAGCCCAAAGTAACTATTCCACGTGGATGAAGTCGCGGGCAGAAGCTAGTTATTTATAAAAATGGGACTTTAGCCATTGACATATAAAAACCAAGGACACACAGTCTCGGATAAAAGTAGCGCCCAAAACCGGCCGAAAAACTCCCCAATATACATACGTAGTTATAGTTCTGCGATAAACTTATGATTTTGCAATTTCAACCTTACCGGAATGATTTAAAGTTGTTTGTACAAGGACGCAAGCGACGTAAGACTGTTTGAAATGACTGCATAATGAACTCGTTTTTGTGTGCCGGCTGTGAGACGTTAAGTGTGTATCTTGGGTTTTTGTATATCAATGACTTTAGCGGAAAAAAGTGGATAAAATATTTACGCAGAACAAATATACTATTGATCGGTAACTGGACATCACAATTAAGTCTACCCTCGTATGGGTGACGTTATTCAAATGCATCGTTTACGTCAGCTGTACGTAACCTCGTTTGATTCGATAAACGTATTCCATTTCAACGATTCGAAGTCCGTAGTTTGTTTATCGTTCACTCACGTAAATAGTAACGATATCGAATGATTTAAACCAGAATAAACCCGTCGTTTATCTGAATGATTCTGTGCTTTGTTTTTTCATTTCATAAATTCGTTTGATTTCCTGTAAGTGTGTGTTCGTAGTTATTATAAAATATACTCATGTGAAGTGAGTGTTCGTCACTAAAAAAATCAAACGTAGTACAGTGAAATAAGTGATTTAATTGCGTGTATTATTAAAATTGTTAAAAGAAATTGACGTAAGTGTTTATTTGTTACATCTAGTGTCAGGACTTGGAACTATGAAATAACTTACTAGGTACGACAAAGCGAAATGTTTTTGTACGGACTTGTGTATATGTACTAGATAATACCAGAACTCTTTGTTCTATTACTGCACCTTACGTTCTAAATTTGGTTACTTGATTATATTTGTCAACGCCCACTACCAATATTAAGTAAACATTGCGTGCATAAATCATGAGGAAGTATTAGATAATATTAAATCTGTTAATATTATATATTGAATTTAAACGTTAGCTTACTATTTCGCAGTAAATATGGTATGAAAAAGAGAATTGGTTATTTAGGGTACTTGGTAATAATGTATCGATATTATACGCTAATATGTATACATTACTAGTAGTATTATGTAATATATGTAACTAGCGCCCAAACTCGGGTCCGCATGGGTTAAATGTATTAATGGTCTAAATTATTGAGATCAATTTTTGACGCTCAGATATTTTATAGTTCATCAAAGACATAAAAAATAGGTAAAAATCTATACACAAACAACTTTTTTTACTGCGCGTGATTTTGTGTTATGACTTATTCATTGTAACGATATGCTTTAAAAGTAATTCGATCTCCATTAAATGCTCAACTGGTGCAACATAATGGTCAAAATAACATCGAAATTCTTTGCGACCGAACCTTCCCAAACATTTACGAAATGAGGGCTATGAAATTCTGATCTACAATTTTTTTGTGTGACAAAAGGTGGTGCGGGTAAGTACAGTGTCAGGTAGAGTGTTGAAATACCAGTTTTCGTCCGATCGCCAAAGTTAAGAAACGACGAACGCGGTCAGTACTTAAATCGGTGACCGTATGGAAACACCGCGTCGCGTCGGCTTTTTATTGTATTTTTTTATTAAAATGATTCCCTTTAATGCAGCCTCTTTATGTTTCTTTACTCACCCTTCCCTTTTTTTATAAATATATCTTTTCACTATCTTATCATTAATACATTTAACACCGATGATTTTTCTGTAGGTATTTTTAAGATGTATAATTCAGTAGTACATTATTTTTATGTGCTTCGTAAGGTTTAACCAGCGTTATACATCCATACATAAAAATTCCATCTTACAATATCATTAGAATACATCGACTATCTTCACTTTTTATTAATATAATATACATGTGTTATAATATGAAGAATGTGTCCAAATGATAGTGAAAAGTATATCAGAACTTTTTGCGTAGTTTAGAAAAACTAAGGAAACACAACAGACAGACACAACAACGTGACGTGACCTTGTTTTATAATTATACATATAGCTTCCACTCGTACAGACATTATCTTAATTTCTTATAAGGCCTAGTGTTTACCAAACAATAGATAATTTTTGATGATAAATACGTGCTTACATTTGTAAAATTTTCTATATGGGATTCTTTGTAAATAATTGCAAAGTTATGAGCAGTGCTTATTTTTACGAGCTTATGTCTTTTGAGTTGTTTGTATATTAGTGCAGCGTTATTAATAGCCCTATTAGCGAGCAATATATAACCCTCAGGCGGAGAATCTCTCTCATAATTCCATTACGTGAAATTCTATAACTGCAATTGAAAACCAATTGTCCCCTAGACATAACTTGGTAATATATTTGCAAAATATATTTTTGGTTTTTTTTTTTTTTATTTTTATTTTTGACAAATTTTGGGTTCCTGGATTTTATTTTCTGATATTTTTTTTTTTTTTTTTTCTTTTTTTTTTTTTTGCTCTTTTTTTTTTATGCAAACACAAACTTTCCACTTTTGATTTTATTGGCCAAAAATTTTGAGGAGGTCTATACCCTTTTAGGCAATGTATTTACTAAACACAAAGCTATAAAATATATAAAAGAGGTTCTCTTATATTATCTGTGTATTGTTTTACTAAAAGAGTTTGGTTAAGCGTATATATTTGTAAAAGGTATCTTATCAAGCCAGTACCAATACTATTATGTACAATTTAACTAAGATTGCTATAACAGTATCAATACGTGTTGTAAAATATGGGCAGAAATACATAATGACAAAGCAATTACCGACTCGGTAATAGCAATAATAGAATTTTGAAGCAATGAATGATTTAGTTGACAACGTGTTCGTACACCGCTTCAAACGATGTAAGTTCATATACTTGGGACTTATTCGCGAGTTTTTGGTGAAAGAAACTTTCGTGATGAAACTATAGTTACCACCCTGAGGTTTGAAAATCTGTTGTCAAGCGGCTGTTGATGTGTTCCGTCAGATGCACTTGAAAGTCAGCACCTCTAACGTGTTTATCATCTTCGACCACATTACCATTGACCAACGTATGACATTCTGCAAGGTCGTGATCAAACGCCGAATGTCAACATCATCAGCCTGTAAGTGGCCCACTGTAGGAAGGTATGGGCAAAACCACCATGCCAGCCCAAGACGTAGTGGCGATTTCAAACTCTGACAAATCCAGAGTTCTATATTTTACGCTCATATGATGGTACTACAAAAACATTTCTAAAGTTCAGGCTTCCTTACTATATTTTTCCTTATGGTCAGCCGATAGTGGTACTAATTTAAACTAGTAAATGTATGTGAATTACGAAAGAAAATGATGGTACATGTCGGGCTACGAATCCGCGAACATCGGATTGATATGCCACCAGTCAACTCACTAAACCACCACGACTCTAGTCTGTAGTCTAGTCTCTAGACTGTAAACTCAGAATATAAAATATTAAAAAGAAAAAGTCCAAATGATCTGGTTGTCGAAAGAGCAGAAGAAAATACTGTGTATCTCTTTCAGGTTGCTTCGCTAAAGCATTCGAGCGTGTGCCGAGATCAATGGCTTCATCGATAGTTGGTGATCTAAGCGCGGCTCCTTCTATGACGGGTTCGCTAATTGAGAGCCAGGGTCCTGCTGCGCCCCCTATGCAACTCATGCATGTCTTAGAGTGCACTGTTGATATTAAAGAAACTGATGCTAAGGTAAGCCTTATAATATACGTAATCGAATTGAGCAGTTGACAATAGTTAGTCATTAGTCCGGTTAAGATGTGGACGTCCATCAGGACAATAGCGTATAGTCAGTTTGAAAAAAATAAAATAAAAGATATTTGACAATAATTTTATGAAAACTTTAAAGTTTAAACTTGACTACTAGACACATGAACAATAACAAGTGATGTAAACTAAAAGTATAATTTAAAAAAAATGTCTAGAGGCTTAGCTTCTCGCTATATTGAGCCACATTATCATTTAATATCAGATGAGTTCATGCGTATTGCGTAAAGAAGTGTTAAGAAAATGTATCGAATAATTTCCACTAAATGAGAAGTTGGTTAGAGTAACTAAGAAAAATCCTACACGAGCGATGGTATCCCAGTATGTCAGTCCTTCCTAATTCCCATTTCGCAGATTGGTCAACCTTTTCATCGCGACTCGAACTAAATTAATTTAAAATATAGCATATAGCGACACGAAAGAAGATAAGAATAAAGTAGAATATTATCATTTAGTTTGTAAACTTGTTACGAATTTTACCAGGGTACCTTCAGCCACGTACCGAAGGAGAAACTCGGCTTCAAGTTGCGTGGCGGTATCGACAAACAAGTGACCATAAATGTGCAGCAAGTCACGAATAATGTACAGAACGAGTTGGAAGATCCACAGGTAACAACACTCGAAAATTTGATAGAAAGATAAAAGAAAAAGTAGATATATATTGTTCGAACACATCACTCTTACAAGATAAATAAAGAAAAGAATATAAATTTCAAAAGTAGCTGAAGACCTTAAAAGCGACGGTAGCTTCCTTGGGCTTCATACAAACAAGGAGTTTTTTTTTCCTTCCCCCCCCCCCCCCCCCCCCCGTCGGGGGGGGGGGGAGGGGGGGGGGGGGCCCGCGCCTTCCCCCCCTCCCTTTCTTCCCTTTTCTGCGGTGGCCCCCGGGCGCCCCCTTTATCTTCCTTTTCCTCTCCCCTCAAATACCAAAGAGGATTGACGTCATGAAGAGTGACAACATGAAAAAAATAAAACATCTTCTACAAAACTTACTTCTGTGAAAAAAGAGCAAGACGAAGAAGATCACTAAATAAAAATGGGATTACCAAAATGTTTACTAATATTAGAAATGCGAATTTGAGTTTGTTTGTTACGTATCCACGCTTTAATTACTCCACCGATTATCATGAAATTTTGCATACACATTGTCAGTAGCTCGGCAAAGGTAATGTTCCTGATATAATATGTTGCCGCGGGATAGATAAAATCTACAGTAACGCGAGCGAAGCCGCGACAAGAAGCTAGTAATAAAGGGTCGTCCATTAATTACGTGAGGAGTTTTTAAGGATTTTTTTAGGGGAGGGGTGGTGGTGGTGGGTCGAAAACCCTTTGAGTGGTTTTTGATCTCTTGATTTGATTTGATCTCGACGATTATCTCGACCGCCTCTCCCTCCCCCTCTAATCTCACCTAAGATCTTTCAAAATACGTATTTCGAGTATAAATAAATTGGATTTATTAAAAAACAATCAATTTTTTATTTTTTATTATTAATTAGACTTACATTACATTTCGATATATCAAAACTAAAAAACTTTACATCTATTCACGGATTTTAATATATAACAGAATTGTGCTAGATTTCAGCATATTTTGGTCTAGGAACATCTTTTACTTGAAATGAATCTGATTTTTTTCATATATTTAGACTATTTTTGACCGAAAAAAAATTATGTGAAATCTGCCGAAAGTGCCTCTCTCCACCACGTGAGATTTGGTGATATTCGGCTTGACCCCACCCCCCTGAAACTCTCAAATAATTATGGCCCCATAAATAAATGTATGTTTAGTTTATAGATATATAATATATAATATATATTCATTACAGAATGGTTACACCGGTGGATTATACATCGAACGCTGTTTCGGAATACTTTTGGCTCCGGGTAGAAGCGTTAAACACTCTGACATGAGGTTGCTTGAAATGGTAAGATTGTCTTTTATATAACCTTATAACTCTTGAATTTTTGAGGTGGTTTACTTACTATGTACTTACTACAAATTCATGTAACGTGGTGGAAGATTCGAGAACCTAACGTGCATTATGTCTTTACTGTTGTTACTATAACTGGATCCCATCGAAAGTATTTATACATGTCTTGGGTTTCGCCAAAGTAGCAAACAGCCTCCACTTCCTTCCTTCCTTCCAAGCCTTCCAGAGTTCTAGCACACCATAATTTTGACCCCCTATAGTGACAACTTTACTTGTGTCATGTTCTAGGATCAGCCGATGTTAAATGGATAGCTACGAGCTACGATCCATCAATCGACCGATGTGGGTGAAAGCCGTTATTTTTAGATTATACTGTGCTTAACTATAATAGCGGCACGCTATAATGGCCGTTTTGATGATCAAATATGAAAATATGATCAAATGTCGCCTTGTTTTGCATTAGGCATTGACGCGAATTTGCTGGAGATGGTAGATGTGGTGCCCAGCGATCCTATATAAATAATCACATATGGGATATAAGTATATAAATTCGAATTTAGAAAAATATAAATGCTGAGTTATAATTAAGTACGCTAATAATTATAATCCATTAATGATTCTGTCGAACGGTGCTGTTTTTTGGTAGTAAAAACGTGAAAAAATTTGTTTACTCCCGACCATGCCATTAGTCATACCTATAGTTACTAGATGATTACAAAACAGTGAACTAAATTAATGTTGTGTTCTAAGACTACATTTAAAATACGATACATTTTTGGATTAACTGCATGTCACTATCATTACATAGTATAAAACAAAGTCCCTTACTGCGTCTGTCTGTATGTCTGTTCGCGATAAACTCGAAAACTACCGAACGGATTGTCATGCGCTTTTCACCGATAGATGGAGTGATTGATGAGGAACGTTTTAGTATATAATTTGTCAAGGATCTTTTCATAATCAGGGCGGGACAACGTCTGCCGGGCCCGCTAGTTAACAATAAAAACAGCAATTCTGACCTTCAAACGTAGTTATTAATTTATACGAAACTTCATGAGCGGACATACGTCATGTAGTCCGGTGAAGCTGTTAAGACCTTGCTAGGTCAATAGCGTAGTCAGTTCGAAAAAAAAAGAAAAAAAAAAAAGGACATACGTCAAAATGGTCATCACATCCTGCCGCTATTATACCAAGCTTACTCGAGGCAACCCTGTAATGATCTTCTTTATTTTATTCTTGGTAACCAATTTTCTAGAATTTACAAGTTTCTTTCGATCATTTCAATGAACTAACAATATGGTGGTCATCTTGTTAGAAGTTTTCAGGGAGTTTTTGTGGTAAGTCAGAATCCGTACTCCGAGGATTATTTCCCATCGACTTCACATGTGTGTAGTCAACCTAACTATATTACGTAAAAGACCACCAAGATTACAAAGATCTTGTCAGAAACTCCTTTGTAAAGGTTGCTATATTATGTGTAGGTGAGCGGTTCAAACAGCGTCTTGTTAGAACTTTCCAGGGAGTTTTTGTGGCAAGTCAGAGTCCATACTCCGTGATATTATTTCCCATCGAATTCACATGTGTACGATACCAAACTATATTACGTAAAACAGCATTAATGGTACAAACATCCCGCCAAAAAATCCCTTGTAAAGGTGGTGGTATATTACGTGTAGGTGAGCGGTTCATCCGGGGGGTCGTGTTGTTCGGTGTGCGCTCTATGGAATGCGGGCGAGTCCGCACTCGCTGCGTTCAACGTCGCGAGCGGTGACGGTGCGCCCGCATACATGTCGCTAGCTTTGGATCTAGTCATCAGAGGAATACCGGATCCGCTACGGTGAGATGTACACCCTATTCCCATTAATCCCACAATTAAATTAACATAGACTTAGTATCTATACTTAGAAACGTTCGATAATTATAACATAGAGGGCCGTTCATAAAATAAGTAGATGAAAAAAAACCTGTGACCTTCCCTATAACGTCAGTGACATCTCTATCGTGCTAGATCACCCCCGTACATAAACAAATATATATGTAAAAATATAAAACAATGGACATTCCATCAAAAAACGAGAAATTTAAAATAAACAAAACAGGGTATGTTGTAAAGGTACAAAGTGAAACTTTTGTATTACAGGGAAACATTTTAATAAAAAAAGAAAATACGTCACGTGTAGCTCCCCGGCGGTCACCCATCAGAGTACTGACCTCGTTAACCTCAATGATCGGACGAGAACCGATGCTTTCAATACTTTATCCGACGCAGTGTTTTTCGCACCACTTTTCATCTCACAGAATTTTCACTTCAAAGAATCCAGAGAAAAAATTAGAAAATTGTTTGGCAAACTACAAACGTCACACAGTTTGACCGTTAGGAGCACCCCTTCACCTATTTTGTGGGAACGTATTTTATGAACGGCCCCGAAGTAGAAAATTTATCTTCAGCATGAGAGATACATGTTTTAAATCAGGATAATTTCATAGTTAAATCGTCAATTTTGGAGTATAATTTTGTCTGTTTATTTATTGTCATATAGTACTTAATGACATCTCTTGTAATTTTTTTCTCTGAAATTGAACTCGTTTGTCGAATGAGTTAGTTTGTTACTAAAAGATTATTATGATTTTTATTTCAGATTGGTCATTGAAACCCCCGTGAAAGTATATCCACCCACAGAACGATTTTGGTATTATTCAAAGAGGCCTCTTGTACAGCAATTTTATATTAATCTTAAAGAGGTAATTTATTAAAATAATTAATTATTACAATCACACTTTTACTACTACACTCAGTATGTCTTCATTACAAATACATTGATAGGTATTTTATATATTTTGTTTTATTGATGTAAACTACATCTCGATTCTTAAACCGTTAAGAACCTACTTTGGTGGGTAGTAACGTGAAAATGTTTTAACCAATCATAAAGCTGCTCGCTGACGCGGGTGTATTGCTATTGGTTGTTTACAAATGCTTGCAAATCGGGTCAACGTTTGTGATTGGATCACTCTTTAGGAATTTATTTTGCATCGTACAATGTTAATTTTGTAATACCTGTGTTGTTATCTACCATTTTTGAGTTTAAAATCCTTTACCAAGAACTTACACACGCGTTGCGGCAATTTGAAAGTCATTACCTCTATGCTAAGTATGTTACAATCTTAGACCACATTTAAGCTAATGTTACAGTATTAAATTTAACTAATATGAATGTAAGTCTGTCTGTTTGGCTTTCATGCCTGTAATACACAACCGATCAGCATGAAATTTTGCATACAAACAGAAAAAGACATAGACATTTGATCCAGTACCGAGGAATAGCTCAAATCTACGTTAGCTCCAGTGAAGCCACGGGCAAAAGCTATTTATGTTATATAGTTTGAAATACTATTTTATATATTTCAGTCCATAGACGCGTTGGGACAGTTACAGTATGAAGTGGCTAGCGTTGAAACTGAAGGGGAATTGGACAGATCTCGTTTGAACTTACCGTTATCGCTGTCGAGTTTACTGCCATCGCCCTTATCGAGTGCTCCCGCACCGCCGTCACCTTCAGAACCGGACTCTGGTGAGTTGGTATCGAATTAATATTTAAGGAGAAAAAAAAGTAATTAATGTTAGCGTATAGTGGGGGTGGTCTTTGCACATACAAGATTGTAGTTTCGCCATGTCAACTATAGCGACCGTCGTAACGGTACTGGATAGTTGCTATAAATGACTTTTTACCATTTATATGTATACTTTCGTAGCTGGTAGAGCCACGCTGAAGCTATTACTGGTTTCAGCATGAATAGTTCGGCTCGCCCGGGGTACTACCATCCGACCCACAGACATACCCACGTGAAGTAACAGTGCTTGCATTGTTGCGTTTCGTTCGGTCAGTGAGAGCGCCGGAGGCCCCCCTCCCCTTCCCCCTTCCTTTACTCCCCCTCTCCCCCATAACAGGTTGGCAACACATTTGTGACTCCCCTGGTGTTGGAAGTGTCTATGGACGGTGCTGATCACTTAACACCAGGTGACCCACCTGTCCGTTTGCCTCATCTTAATATATATATTTCTTGTGTGCGTGTGTATGTGACTGAACTCCTCCTAAACGACTGGACCGATTTTGATGAAATTTTGTGTGCGTGTTCCAGTGAATCCGAGAATGGTTTAGATTCACAATTGGACCCGGTAGGTGGCGCTGCGGTTGAATTTTTAGATTTTTTTTATTATCAAGGCAGGACAACGTCCGCCCGGGCCGCTAGTATGATATAAAAAAAAATAAAAAATTGTATGTTAGTAGCAATTTAGTTTTAATAATGAGATCTTTGTTTGCTATAAATTCTAGATTCATACAAGAATTTTATCCTTTTTTCACAATGCCCTATACATATCCGATATGCTGCTAATGAGCTATCACTATTTTTAATGTTAAAACAATTGTTGGACTTGTGTTTGTATTCCATAGCTCTTATTGACATATAAATAATGTGCCTATATTTAAATATATCTGGTATCAGATGGCGATGAACCGTTACTCAGTGGGACCGGTGAGGTGTCGAAGGATTGCGGTGAAGATGTGCTCGTTAACTGGGCTCAAGTACTCCGAAGGTGAGTTATATTAAACATTACTATTATGGTACTAAGAAAACACGTTATCGTACAATCATATGTCATGCTTGAGTAAGATTTTTTCTCGTTTTGGCACCGCAGAAGCATTCGCCAGAATGAAAGACGGTTAACAATATAATTTTTAGGTCAAATTTTTAATTACACATTGATATTTTAATGTAGATTTTTTTTTCTCAAATCAAAACATTGTAATATCACATCGCAATGATGATAATAATTATATCTCACCAAAAATGGAGAGAATAGAAAATGTACAATATCTCTCTTATTGAGTTGAATGGTGCTGTATGTTATTTTGAATTTTATCGATATTTTATTATCAAACCGGAACAGCATATTAACCGTCGTTTTAATTTCAATAAAATACGAATAAGAATTTTAATATATATCGATATATACTGCGGCGTATATATTTACAACCCCCCCCCCCTTGTTTTCGCTATTAATTTAGGGGAAGGTTGGATTTTCAGTACCATTCGCGTGCTGCCCAACCTGTATTAACCTCTAGGTGAGCCGAGCTCTTGGGCTAAGTTAATATTAAAGGAGCAGCACTTCATAAAATGATCAGAAATTATAGAATAAAAATGACAAATTCGAAGAGGGTAACTCGTTAGCATAAAAAGTGTTAACACTATAAATAACACAGTCTGTTCTTAAAACAGACGTAGCTTGTACTCACGTAATCATTTTTCAACTAAGTTAAAAAATGGCGTCGTTCTAATCTCTGCCATGGTGGGGCGAGACAAGAAAGGTATATGACCGGAAGTTAGTTATATTTACTGTCAAAAGTGGGCATACCGGCGGGAAACGGAAGTAGCTATCTCATAAGTAAGCTTCGAATAAGGTCAAGTCAAATTAAAATGATTACTGTTTTTTTATGAATATATATTTGGTCTTATATATATGTGTCTTAAATAAATGTTTTCCTCTTTCTTCTTTGAAAGGCTAGTATAAAATAAATAAGGTTGATGAATTAATGTTTGTTACAGCTGGACCGGTCCGAGGCCGCGCGCCTTGAATCACTTGGTACGCGTCGGAGTACCGGAAGCCCTTCGCGGCGAAGTCTGGCTCCGTTTGGCCGGAGTCGATCAAAACGACAAGCTCATGGAAACCTATAGGACTCTTATTAGCAAAGTGAGATTTTTTAATATTATAATTAATTCGAAAAATAATTATTTGCAATCATACCTGATTATTTTTTTCAGGGTTTGAGATACTATTGCGTATTTACCACGACTAAAATTAAACTTGTGCGAGCAAGCGCGCACCTTAAGAATTACATATATATTACATATATTTTTATGCTTAAAATATATTCGACCAATAATATGACAAATGAATATACTTGACATATGTTTGATCTCAATTTCATAGTAGGACTAGCTTATGCTCGCAACTTCGTCCGCGTGGAATAGTTACTTTGTGTTAACGCTAACTAAACTACCTCAGGTGAAAAAAAAACCGAGCTTGCAACATTCTTTATTGGTGCTCCACTATTGATCTTAGTATGATGGTATATAGCCTATAGCCTAACTCGATCTCTAACACTGGAAGAACTCAAATCTGACCAATAGTATTCCTGAGATTAGCGCGTTCAAGGAAACAAATTCTTCAGCTTTACTATATTACTATAGAAGTATAGATAACAGATCAGATGTTACGTATCATATGCTACTATTGTAAAGTTGTGTTCACATGACAAGCGCTTAACGCGCGTTTACAACTACATAAGTTTTATTCAGGCCGTGAATATGCTAACGCGCGTTTACAAGTACATAAGTTATATTCAGGCTGTGAATATGTTAACGCGCGTTTACAACTACATAAGTTTTATTCAGGCCGTGAATATGTTAACGCGCGTTTATAACTACATAAGTTTTATTCAGGCTGTGAATATGCTAACGCGCGTTTACAACTACATAAGTTTTATTCAGGCCGTGATTATGCTAACGCGCTTTTACAACTCCATAAGTTTTATTCAGGCCGTGAATATGTTAACGCGCGTTTACAACTACATAAGTTTTATTCAGGCCGTGAATATGTTTTCTTTTATTTTTTTTTTTCTTTTTTTTTTCTAACGCGCGTTTACAACTACATAAGTTTTATTCAGGCCGTGAATATGCTAACGCGCGTTTATAACTACATAAGTTTTATTCAGGCTGTGAATATGTTAACGCGCGTTAACAACTACATAAGTTTTATTCACACCGTGATTATGCTAACGCGCGTTTACAACTACATAACTTTTATTCAGGCCGTGAATATGCTAACGCGCGTTTATAACTACATAAGTTTTATTCAGGCTGTGAATATGTTAATGCGCGTTAACAACTACATAAGTTTTATTCACACCGTGATTATGCTAACGCGCGTTTACAACTACATAAGTTTTATTCAGGCCGTGAATATGCTAACGCGCGTTTACAACTACATAAGTTTTATTCAGACCGTGAATATGCTAACGCGCGTTTACAACTACATAAGTTTTATCGGGCCGTGAATATGCTAACGCGCGTTTACAACTACATAAGTTTTATTCAGGCCGTGAATATGCTAACGCGCGTTTACAACTACATAAGTTTTATTCGGGCCGTGAATATGCTAACGCGCGTTTACAACTACATAAGTTTTATTCAGGCCGTGAATATGCTAACGCGTTTACAACTACATAAGTTTTATTCAGGCCGCGAATATGCTAACGCGCGTTTACAACTACATAAGTTTTATTCAGGCCGTGAATGTGCTAATGCGCGTTTTTTTTATTTTTTTATTCATATACTAACGCGCGTTTACAACTACATAAGTTTTATTCAGCCGTGAATATGCTAACGCGTTTACAACTACATAAGTTGTATTCGGCGCGATTGCTACGCGCTTTTAATAAAGCGCTGTATGGGCTGGGCGTTGTCTTGAGATCATTGGTTTCCTATGTTAACGTTCCACTGAGCGCGCGCTTTTGACGCGGATAACGGACAAATGTAGAAGAAACTGAACCAGGGCGACCGCTGTAACGCACGTTTAACGTCTGACAAGCAAGCACCATGTGCCTTAAGCGCTTCTCACGTGAACCTGCTCTAAGGCTCGCTCGTTTTTAATCTTTTAATCCCTCAATTTTCCCCCCTTGGAGGGGGAGAGAAGAGGGGGGGGGAGGAGAGTAGTGTACCCCCCCCCCCCCCAATAAAAAAACAAAAATAATAAAACAATTATTTTTCCTCCTCGTTTTTTTTTTGCCGGGGGGGTATAACCCCGGCGAGCCGACCAATTCAAGCTGAAGCCAGTAATAGCTTCAGCGTGGCTCTACCACCTACAAAACCTACAGGAGTGTCCATTCGAGTCGGTGATACAGCGTGACATAGCGCGCACGTTCCCCGCGCACGACTTCTTCCGCGAGGCGGGCGGCCTCGGGCAGGACTCGCTGCTGCGTATGGCGCGAGCGTACGCAGTCTACGATCACGAAGTCGGATACTGCCAGGGCTTGAGCTTCCTCGCAGCCACTCTACTCTTACACGTCAGTTTCTCTCATTTTTAGCACATTACATTTTATAACCGATTATATATTAGTTGATAGCCTGTTCAGACACGATGTCGATGGACGTAGGGCCGAATCCTCGCAAATGAGTTGGAGCTTCCGGTGAAGGAAAACATCGAGATGAAACTGTAGCATTCTGGTAAGTGATTGTTTCTAAACCCGCCTGGCCAATTACCGACCTCAAGTTAAAAGTCTGCCGCCAGACACTTGTTGGTGTGTCAGTCCTCACTCTAGATTTGGCATGTTTACAATCTTAGACTACACCGTCTTTTAACATCAGATGAGATTGTGGTCAAGCGCTATAAAGTATAATAAATAATTGAAGTGAAACTTCTTTATCGACGTAGGGAGGAATTTTAGAGCATGTGAAAACGTGTGTAACGTTTTTCGGTTACGCGCCATCTTAATTTCTGTACATTTTTCCGTTACGCGCCATGTTTATTTCTAAAGGTGCGCTCGTACGCACGTATTTTTTTTTATATTATATGTAGGAGGGAAACGAACAGACGGGACATCTGGTATTAAGTGATCACCGCCGTCCATAGACACTAGCAACACCAGGGGAGTCGCAAGTGCGTTGCCAGCCTGTGTTTGGGGGGAGGGAGGAGGGGGACGAGGAGTTGGATCTCCGGCGCTCTCACTGACCGAACGAAACGCAACAATGCAAGCACTGTTACTTCACGTCGGTTTTCTATGAGAGGGTGGTACTACCCCGGGCGAGCCGACCCATTCATGCTGAAACCAGTAGTAGCTTCAGCGTCGGTCTACTACCTACAATGATTACGAATGATTTCGATTTTATAACTGTCAAAAAATCGATATAAAGTGTTTATCGATATTTTTATAAATTAATCTTAACCCCAATTTACGGTTTGCAGATGCCGGAAGAGCAGGCGTTTTGTCTTCTAGTACGTCTCATGTACGGATACGGTTTGCGAGAACTGTACAAAGACGGTTTCGAAGCTCTCTATATGCGATTGCATCAGCTCGATAGGCTAATGGAGGTAAATATACAAACGTTGTTTATTTCAATCACTCCTCAATAATTACATTTCTAGAGTTCGCTATGTTACGTATCACTATGATCAATAGAGTTCGAAATGCGGATATGCAAAAATGTGATATCATACTGAAATTACCGACATACATAGTAGTAGTATTTCATGAACTGCTGGCAATGAGTTAACAGAAATCATATAAAGGATAAGCTGATAAATGCTTTATACGTAGTAGTGGAACATATATTTATTATTGAGACCTCTTGTGGAAAGTTGAAATTATTTTGTCGATTTGTGTTCTGTTTTGGAAGGTATTGTTGATTAAACTGAAGAATTTATTTATAAAAAATAGGGTTTCGAAATTTATTATGTTATTAAAAATCCTTTTTTGTTTGAAAGAATGGTAACAGCATTATATTGTTCTCTTTTAAAGTTATTCAAACTAGGTTTTACGTAGTTTTGATTTTAAGTAATAATTATTTTTTATAAGTGCATATAATTGCCGTGATAAATTATTAATAGAAAGACAAAAAGTAGCCTAGAAACTTTATCTAAACTCTAACTTTAAGTATTCTGCTCATAAGAATAATAATCATCCAATATTTCTTAAATAAATCAGCTGAAATCACTAAGTCCAAAACGTTAATCGATGTATGTACGTACGTATGTACGATATTGTAATTGAATACGGTTGGTCTAATAATATCATTTATTCTTTTTTCTAAAAAAAATATTCTAATTAATAATCATCAAATCCCTGGGTTTCCGGTCAGTAGTAATTTGTTATGGGTCAATAGTAACTAAACACGAAGTTAGTATAGTCTGGACAGTATTATGTTTTGACAAAGTACACTGACATAGTTATTTTACTGATGTAAAGGAACAACTGACGGACCTACGCGCTCACTTCTTGGAACTCGGCGTCGAACCCCATATGTTCGCGTCTCAATGGTTCCTGACCGTCTTCACTGCTCGATTTCCACTACCTTTGGTACGTATAATTTAATTTGATATCTAAAAATCGTCAAACAACAAGCTGAATGCGCTTTTACAGTTCCGTTTCACCATACACATATATCTATAAAAAAGTGATTTCATTCAAATATCTCGATATCCTTAACGTGAGTTTAATTTACACTTCAACGTGAGTTTTATTATTCTTATTACGTTTATGTCGTAGTCATAGTAGTAGTTTCTTTAATTTAGTAGGTAAATTACTTGCTGCACGATAATCAATCTTATTCGTATTTTATCAATAGTAATTTTTAAATTAAATATATTAGCACAAAAAACCAATTAACAATATTAAAAGTATGACATTGAATATCAACAATAAAAGGGTTTATTTTGAACATAAGCATAAATATCTACAATCAGTCCTAAACTGTAAGCAGATTTGTTCTATGACTTTTATAGTTTCAAGGAGCTCCTCAGCAGGAGACCCCTCATCCTTCACCATCTGTCACCAAGTTTTTGTATATCATGGCGTTTCAGCCGTTTAGTGTAGTTAATAGTTGCTAATCCGGTGGCTAGGTCATTTGGGTGATTTTCCTGTCGTGTTTTATATTTATTCCCTGTTAGCTTTAACTCCTCCTTAACAGTTCTCATGCTCAGAGCTTCATGGATCTCTGTGTTAGTGATGAACCATGGCGTATTTGAAATGGTTCTTAGTATGCCGTTTTGCAGCCTTTGCATTATGTTTAGATTGGAGTCGCTAGCACTTCCCCACAGCTGTGCGCCATACATTCCATATTGTGAAGTGTTCTCACATCGTCGTGCTACCACGCATTACGTCATGTTAAGGTTACTAACTCCGGATACATGCTCACGATTCTCCCTCACGTTGCGTTCATTCAATGTAGGTTATAAACCCAGGTATTATGTCTTTACGTTTCAGTGGGGTATCCATACTCTGAAAAGTTTTAGAACAAACTTTAACAAAAGTTCTCTTTGTTGTGTATTACTATTTGTTTTGGTATTATCATTTCATCAGTCACCCCGTATAATAAATTAGTGGACTGTCGCTTTATCGCTATTTTCTTATTTAAAATAGTTATGTAGTAAAAATCCTCAAAGTTCATTTAACTATACTATACTATTTATATATATCATTACATAGTATAAAACAAAGTCCCCTACCGCGTCTGTCTGTCTGTCTGTTCGCGATAAACTCAAAAACTACTGAACGGATTTTCAAGCGGTTTTCACCAGTCGATAAAGTGATTCATGAGGAACGTTTTGGTATTTAATTTGTCAAGGTTTTTTTTATAATCAGGGCGGGACAACGTCTGCCGGGCCCGCTAGTATATATACATATATACTATTTATTTATACTATTTAACAGGTGTATCACATACTGGACGTGTTTCTACTTCAAGGTATAGACACACTTTTCCAAGTGGCTTTAGCATTGTTGTCCCGGTCGCGGAAAGACTTGTTGGCTCACGATTTTGAAGGGGTACTCAAATATTTTAGGTGAGTTTTTTTGAACATTCTTAAATGCCTAGCGTCTGGCGTTTGATCGTAATCTATTGGTTTTAAGTGAGATAGTATAAATAACGCACTAAGACTAAAGGAATTACTTCCAAATGCATTTCCACATCATCTATTTAACGACAGACTTCCAAAGATGATAAATATAAGTTATAGGATGTATTTGTTATATAAACTGGGATATACACTGACTCATTCACGTTTTTATTTGTCGATAACATTTTTAATACTTGGAGAAATATCAAGTTCGATTGTGATATGCGTAAAGATGTAACACTTTTTAACATTTATCTCATAAATTATCGATATTTCAAGTAATTATATTTGTTTTTTTTTCTGTTGTGAATTCGGAACGAATCTGTGTGAAAAAATATGTGATTCTTCTGATCTTAAAAGACCTTTAGACCTGAGGGCAGTAATAATAAGTTGTTACTTCTGAGAATTGAAATGGAATTCCTATTGTGTCTATATATATTTAATTTAATTAAGAGATTGCAAATTCAATTTATGTTTTGTAAATTATATCATAGATTTCGTCTAATTTACTTCTTAAAGAACACATTAAGTTTAATAACAACTAGGTGCCGGTCTCGTTGTCGTACGAGTGTTCTATAGAAGAAATCGTTATCAAATCTTACCTTTACTTTAAAACCATGTAATTAAATAAAACTGCAACTGTTTACTGTTGACTTTGACTCCGAATATACCATGGAATATCATATATAATAATAAACTTCTAACAGCTGGGTCACCATTTTGTTAGAACACTGACATGATCGCAAAGCACTTTGCAGCAATAAGTCCCACTGACCAAAGGCAGTAATAACCCTTGTAATCAAAGCAGGAAAAAGAAGAAGAAAGACTCCAAATTAGAATAAAAAAAAAATATTTAGAATACCATAGGCTACAACAGTATTCTGATTTTGATTGAGAGTAATTGGAAGTGAATTAATTACTTAATAATTACTCATAGTGTTATGTTGATGTACAGAATGACGTAACGTAACGATGTGTATTTATTGCAGGGTAACATTACCAAAGAAATGTAGAGCTGAAGAGACATCGAGACAGATCGTTAAACTCGCGTGCAGCATTAAAGTGAAACGATTGGGCAAGTACCAGCAGGAATACGAGAAATTTATTAAAGGTAATATACAAGCTGAATGTTTAGACAGTAGCAATATTTATAGAGAATACTGTGCACTCGATTCTCGTACTAAATTTTTAAAATTAAAAAATAGGTGCTTAATATTTGACCTAATTATCTAGAAAAATACAAAAATTATACACAATTCTCTACACGTCTATGTTAAAGCACAGTGTCAATGACCGTCGGGTGATTTCACTTTCACTTGGTAGCGAACATTGGAACGTCGGGAACGAAACAAAAGAGTTTATTGTCTGTTTTAATATCGAAAGTTATTGACTCCGGGTCGCCCATTGTAGCTTTTGGCACCGTTCATTGCACCTAGGTTTATTACGATTATTTTTATATGTTGAAAGTCTTGGAACAAACTTTAACTTAGGTTTTCTTGGTTGTTAATTAGTATTTGTTTTGATAATATTATTTTATATCTTACTGCGACTATTTAACCTTTCACCTGGTATATCATGACCAATATACTATCTTTTTGAAAGTTTCGAGAAACTCTTTTTCAAGTAGGTCAAATTTAATCTTTTATACATATAATAAGAATGTAAATCTAACGTATCTGTACTTTTTCGATTTTCGTGAAAAAAATTGTTGCAGGTGTCTAGGAATAAGTAATAGAATACATTTCAATCATTTTTGGAAATGTGTCTGTCTGTTTGTATGAACACGCATCACTACTAAAGTACTGGGTTCACAATAAAACCTCAGCAAGAATATTATAAAGCATATCCTCTGGAGTAACTTAGTCTTTGTTTCATTAAAATCGGTCCAGTCTATCAACAGTTATTGTAGTTTTAATGACGACGCGGCGTAAGTACGAGAGAAAAGTAGACAAGTAAATGGACTTCATACATTCAGATGACTTTATTAATCACTGTTTTTTACATAAATTTCCACGCAGACTAATTCGCACAGCTAGTAAATTAAAATTACATAACATTCATATAGGAAATTCTCTAACTCCTAAATGAATCCGTTCAGGATATGAATTTTCACAAACTGTTACTTAGTTCTCAACTATGTAAGCTACGTTTGAATTAAAAAATGTCCTTTTTATTAATGTATATAAAACAATATTATTATCCATGCCATTATGTGTATGTAGTAAATGAAACACGGTGTATTGTTAATTTTCTAGAATCTGCAGAAAAGGAGAAAATAAACGTGGAATTGGAGAGGCTGAAAGTAATAAACACGCAACTGCAGCAGGAGAAGGAAATACTGGAATCACAGTTAAACGAGGTAAAATCAACATTTAACAAACAAGTCATTTAACAGTTTTTTAATTATAAAAGCTTAGGTTTTGGGAATAGTAAATGTATATGATAACGAAGAATGAAATGTCAAGAAATTCCAGTTATGTATTATTGACAAGAAAGTTCTTATTAGTATTACTTTTTAGAATAATTTACGTGGTTCTGGTGTGTTTTGAATATCTATTTTTAAATAAGCAGAGGGCGGAACAGTTTAAAGTATTTTCCCTCTCTATTTCTCAACCGATTTACTTCTACTTTTTGTTTAGTAGATATTGACGAGCTTTAAAGCTTCTAAAAGTTTTAGAACAAACTATAACTAAGGTTCGATTTGTTGTTTATTAGTATTTGTTTTGATATTATTATTTTGTATGTTAAATTTGACCATTTCATCTGGTATATATTGTTTCTGCTACTTAAGGTAATTAATTTACTTTTAACCGACTTCAACAAAGAAGGAGGTTATATGTACTTTTTTTAATGTATTTTTATCATTAACTTCGTCAATTAGGAATCGAATTTAATGATTCTTTTATATCAATTGGGTATACTCAGGGCGGGTCCCGTTTAAATATGAAGAAGAATTTTAACCCCTTTTAGGGGGTGAAATATCGCCTATATTTTACGTTGCAATAGGCTCGCGCGAGCGCAGTGGAGGCTCAGAGAGACAGCGCGCACTACGCGGCGGTGTCGCGCGACTATCGCGAGATTTGCGCTCGACTTGACAAACAACTCCATCATATGCAGGTGCGTTTTTTTGCTTGCATCTTTGATGCACACTAAAAAATCACAGCTGTAAAGTTGCCCTTGTGGATTATAAGTTTATTTACTTACAAATGTGGATATAACTGTCAACAGTAATACAATAACAATAATAAAAAGTAGTAAACCAAACAGAGAAGCTACAACGCTTGTGATAGATATAACTTACACTATTGATAATGATGGAAAATTAAATTTATATAACATTAAATATTGAGAAACTTAGACAAAGAAAAGAAATAGTGCGTGGAGTCCCTCCGCGCGGAAGATGTGAAACTTCGTAATGTGGAAATGAAAATAGGAAGGGGTAGAAATTGATTTTTTGTGAAATCATATTGTTTCTTTAAGACAAACTTTATTAACATTGTTTACAATTCACAATTGATCGTATCGTTTAATTATCATTTTCGAGTGGAGAAATATCCAAATCTATAACATTATGATGATAACTAAAGTAAGATACGAAATGTTGATTATTTTTCTAGCTCTGTCTCTTTCTATTCCCACTCCCCAGGAGCGTTGAACGTTTAACGCAACAGTGCTTTCATACCCCCTCCATGGTAGCGTTAAACGTTTAACGCAACCTTGTTGGAAGTCACATTAGAAGTTTCATTTCAAAAATAAAATGTAACTAAATAACAATGAAATTTATTTAAAATAATTTTACCGTTTTTTATTGTACACAGTGGAAACCCTATTTAACAGCACTCAATTTAACGACAAACCCCTTAAAATGTCGCAGTAACCTATATTTGATTGGCTTACGGCAAAATAATATCGATTATCCTTTTCTCCATTTAACGACAACTCTTAATAACTTCATAAAAGCCCAGTTGCCTTGAGTGTCGATATGTAGAGTTGACACTGTATTATTTTCTTTAAGAAGTTAACTAATATATAGTCCGCGTCAAACTGTTTAACCGCTCTGAAGTAGGTGCGCAGAACACAAATTTAGGTATCAGAGGGACGTAGTGAGGTAAAAGGGGAGCAAGCTCGCCCGCGCGCGCACCTCGCCCCCTATTTCACCCACGTTGACACATGTGTCCTGTCATTATTAGTTGCAGTACAGTTGCATTCAGAATTCAATTTAGTTTTGTTGTTGGTAATTACATGTGATTGCTATTTTCGATCTTTTCTTTTTCTTGTAGATTGGTCTTTATTAGAACATCCATCCACTTTAAAAAATGATGTTTCTATGGACGGCGTTGTTTATTACAAATTATTTATTTACTATGAATATATTTTATTTACAATAACGGTATTGTTCGCACGCATAATACCTGCCCAATATATGCTACAAGATATGTCCCATAGATAGAAACATATATTGCTTAAGGTGGACCATTCAATGAAGTACGTGATCACCCAAAACTCACCAACCAGGTGATTAAACATTATTTGGATTTAATTATAACTGACAAATACATAATGTGGTGAACTGTTAATTTTCTAGTTTTGTCTATTGTTCAGCTACTATTGTCCATTTCTAGTTTTTACTGTTGTTTTATTACCTTAGTAATGATTCATTTTTTATTATCTGTTCGTTTTTATCTCTAATAATTTGCAAATAGTCGATATGTATGTAAAATAAAGGAGTTTACGTAAATTAGCTGTCAAAGCGTTTACAAGATGACACAATCAAAGTCGTATCTTTATTCTACAAAATCTTTTGAGAGTTGTAATGTGGTCGTTGTACTACCACATTCTTATTACTTAATGTAATAGGCAAATATCTCCTAGAATCATAATTTATTAAAAACGTACTATACTGTACATATAATAACATAACAAAGATGAATAAATATCATTGTTAAGTTAATATTTTGAATTTGTTTTGTATTAACTTCTTGACTGTACTATGCGCAAAGTTGAATTCAAAGCTACATTCAGAGCGGCCATAACATATGACGCGGACTATACAATACAAATGACATGCGTCTTAGTAAATTACTTAACCTTTGAACGTGGTTTTTATTTGGTATAAATAATTATGATATTTAATTAATTTCTTTTTTCTCAGGATTCCGTGAAAGACTGCGCCAATTGTAGTATAAAACTTACCCAAAAAGACAATAAAGGTAAGTCTGTTAGTTGTTAATGAATTATTTTTAAATTCATAATATTGTCATAAAATCACTTTATTTGTCGGAAACCTTTTTAATAGTGTCCGCTCTTGGTCCGCACTTTTTTTTTTTGCTTACGTTATATTTATTGTGTAAGTCAAAAATCGTATCTGTGAGCAACTATAGGATGTTTTTTTAAATATTTTATTCATTATTATTTTATATATTAGGTGGGAGAGCCACGCTGAAACTATTACTGGTTTCAGCATAAATGGGTCGGCTTGCCCGGGGTAGTACCACCCTCTCACAGAAAACCGACGTGAAGTAACAGTGCTTGCATTGTTGCGTTTCGTTCGGTCAGTGAGAGCGCCGGACACCCACCTCCCCTCCCCTTCCACTTTCCCCTTTCCCTTCCCTTCCTCCCCCCTCTCTACACAGGCTGGCAACGCACTTGCGACTCCGCTGGTGTTGCAAGTGTCTATGGACGGTGGTGATCACTTACATCAGGTGACCCACCTGTTCGTTTGCCTCCAATGACATAAAAAAAAATATATATATATATTTGTTTATTTTTATGATTTCATTTAACTATTAACTGTTTGGGTTTTGTATTGTGGATTGTATAATTGCAGATATGGAACAGAAAGGCGATGAGAAAATAGAAGGTTCGAGTGAAACGGAGGCGCGCTTGAGACAGCGCGTGCGCGACCTCGAACTGGAACTAGCGCAGGTCAAACTCGCTCATGTACAGGCTCAGTGCAGCAATCAGGTGATCATTATATCTAATTATTCAATGTCCTTACATTCTCGAGTAATTAAACGTTAATTTGGAGTCGAATAACTGTTTATTAATACGCTTTGATACATAAGAGAACCAATATTACCGAGTCAAAGAGAACGGACTATAACTTTGTGATAGAAATTTATACTTGTAGTAATTATTCCTCTTGTAGAGTTTCTTGACTTAGCCGATACGTGCAGTTGTTTTGACGTGATTGAGCATCCGAGCACTATATTTTCATTTTATATATAACACAATATATGCTAGCGGGCCCAGAAGACATTGGTCTGCCACGATAATAAATACAAAATCCGAGAATCGCATCGCAGCGCCATCTATCGCGTGTAATCGTGAATCTAAATCATTCTTGAATGCACCTAAAGTGCTGATTCTGCTGTTATGGGATGGAGCACCAACTTGTATAATTATTTGGTTAAATATGAAATGATTTGTGAAACAAATATGAATAACCAATGACAATCTATTTTCTAATATAACATTCCATATTTAAAACTACCTCATACACGCAATTATATCGCATCTAAAAAACGAGTTTGCGTTACAAACACGTGCTATTGCAATCGCCTTATCTAAATAGTACTTAATTTGTCATTTTAATTGATAAATAACGTCAATGATAATTTATTAATTACTAACATAAGTAAACAGAAACAGATGGATCTTTGAGTAAAAGTGCTTTAACTTGACCCATTGAATTTATAAGTACAGATTCCATGGTTTTCCTTTCATTAAATTTACCAAGTATGTTAGAGAGATTTCATCCTTGTGATTGACCCTAACGATCGATGCAATAAAATTACAGGTTGTAATTTATACAGATTTTAGTCGGTTCGAATCCCGGGTGAAGCAAGGGAATTTTCGAAAATCTTCGAATGCAGTTTTTTTTATTTTCAAAAATAAAGAAATGTTTCTTTGGACTAAAATTTGCTATCTCTATTATTTAGAGTACTTTCCCTCCAGGTGGCATTAAAAAATTCCACCCTGTATATAACAACGAAACTACAGTTCATTTGAGGTTCGATCAGGTCAAAACTAATGAACGTATCAGCACAGAACTATGACCATTCGATACCGAATGGAATTGGTCACTCTTTATAAACAGATCTAGGTTACAATTTTTTTTTTATATTCCTTAGATCCTTTGTCGGTTTTTAACGTCCAACGAAGCGGACAAGTATCGATCAGTTTAATAATATAATTAACTAGTGGGCCCAGTGGACGTTGTTCCGCCGTGATAATAAAAAAAACCTCGATAAAATATATACCTAAACCTTTATGAATAACTTTTTTTTTTTTTTTTTTATATCATAGGAGGCAAATGAACAGGTGGGTCACCTGATGTAAGTGATCACCACCGTCCATAGACACTTGCAACACCAGGGGAGTCGCAAGTGCGTTGCCAGCCTGTGTAGGGAGGGGGGGGGGAGGAAGGGAAGAGGAAAGTGGAAGGGGAGGGGAGGTGGGTCTCCGGCGCTCTCACTGACCGAACGAAACGCAACAATGCAAGCACTGTTACTTCACGTCGGTGTTTCTGTGAGAGGGTGGTAGTACCCCGGGCGAGCCGACCTATTTATGCTGAAACCAGTAATAGTTTCAGCGTGGCTCTACCACCTACTTTATCTACTTGTTAAAACGAGGCAGAGGACTTTGTTTAATAATATAAATATTTCGGGTCTGGTTAAATTCTAAAAACCTTCATTGTTTCAGGAGCTAAGTCATCAGCTGAGTGCAGCTCTGAATGAAGTACAGTCTGCAATGAATAATCAGAAACAGTCGGTTGCCCCCTGGCTCGTCCGCACACTCGGTTAGTATTTATTACACATAATGTTGATTTTTCAGTCGTTCAAAAATCTTTTTTCAATTTGTATTTTCGAATTGCTATGTTTCTAGCTTATATAGAATGTTTATCTAATTGTAGGTCATTAACCAGAAGTGTCCAGCCCACAGTAACGTGTTAACTGCGTTCGTATACAAACAAATGTTTAATAATATTTCTATATATTTGTGTTTATAGTAGAACAATACTAATATTAAAATTGATAGCGCTAATATACTTTGTTGGTGATGATTGTCTGTTCTAACGTTGATGTTGTTTTTTTTTTAACAATAACTAAAATTATATTGTTCGATGTTTTTGTAGTTTTCTGTATAGAGCTAGCTAGATGTTGGTGAATTTGTTGGGTTATATCAATGATATTATAAGTAAAAGGCTGTAACTACGTTACCTATATGATATTTTGACAAAACAAATGTCACAATAACGCACACATACGTAAAGTAATATTGTAACGTCACACTGTCTTAGATAAAATGTGGAAGTAAGATGGCATATTCTTAATATCGGTGGTGAAAAAGAAATAGTTATATGTTGCTTAGATCTGCACGTCAGAAATAAAGAATAATCAAAACGGACATCTTGCTTTGTTTCTTTGCGTAATATTTTTTGATACATATAAAACAAGATGGCGTTTGCCATAGTTTTGAGGCGTTTTATGAAACGTTCAGTACATGACATGCTTCCATTAACGATGTCACGATATTGAGATCACGTTTGCTAGCTAGCCGAGTTTTAACGAGGCGCTGTCGAAGCGCTTATGACGTATCTAGAGCATTTTACTTATAATATCAGTGCGGTGTATAAATCTAGATTTTAAGGAGAAAAACTGATGTTATTACTTTATTATTCTGGCAGGTTCCATAATGGAAGCAGCACAAAACAGACCATCCTTCCAAACGTACCTACCGAATATGAATCAGGAGCAGCAATCGACGCCGGTGCATCGACACGGTTCTCTATCGAGTTCTCAAGGACAGAGCCAACCAAATCTCGATAGAAGAGTCTCAGAACCGTACAGTCCCGACGTCGTCAGGAGGAAGAAAGATCTGAACACGAAGCGTCATTCGTTACTCGTAGAGTCAAACATCTCGAAAGAGGCCAAAGAAATCAACCGACGAAGTCATGACGTCACTATGGTCAAAAACCTCTCGATGGGTTGACGTCGACCCTCGTTATCGAGTCTTGGTTAGTCTGAGTTCGTGTCGAAGCAACGCTTATCGATTTCGCATCCGATTAACGTATCGATATTTTTGAGTTTAACCGTTTGTGACATCGATGTAGAGTGGTTTGTGTTTATCAATCGAACGTTAGTTAGCCCGAGTTCATATCGATACAAAACTTATCGAAGTCGACGTTCGATTATTTTATCGATATTTTTGAGTTTAACCATTTACGCCATCGATGTAGAGTCGTTTATATTTATCAATCGAACGTTGGTTAGTCGGAGTTCATGTCGATACAACACTTATTGGTGTCGATGCTCGAATATTTTATCAATTTTTTGAGTTTAATCGTTTATGATATCGATCTAGAGTCGTTTGTGATTATCGATATTTAATCGGGTATTATGCATGCAGTCGATGCTGTGCCATGAGTGTCGATAGATTATTAGTTTAGCGTAAAGTATTAAAATACTGCCGATATATGTAAAATAATAAATAAAATCTATAGCTAAAGATAGTTTTGAATGTATCGTGTGTGATGTATAAAAGTACGCATCAACCATAGCACTAGTCATAATGTAACATAATCGAACTCATATATATCGTAAACACTCGTAAATTATTATAAGGCGATTATTATATTTCGATGTAATAAAATTATTCCAATCGATTTCAACGGCTTTGCTCTTGGTATTTTGTATGCTCGTTGTAAGAGTCAATATCGATTCACCTATTCATACTAATTTGATATTTGTCGATAAATTTATATCCCTACATATCTCTCGTTACCCTATTATTCACCTATTCATACTAATTTGAGATATGTCGATAAATTTATATCGATATATTATTTCTTGTTACCCATTTATTTGAGCGATTTGAGATTATCTAATTTTGAATGTATTTAATAAACTTTTGGTATTTCTATTATTTATCGATCGTTCTGCTCTCATTGGCGATGATTAATAACTGAACAAAAGTTCTTCTTAGAGCAAAAGTAGCAGCCAAATTTATTGGAATTTATATTCTCTTTATGAAGAGCTTTGTTGTGATTGAATATGCATACTCGGGTCCAGCGCTGGGCTTTAGAAGATCGTAACTTAAATCATAGAGCTATCTACATCCAGCATAAACGAATCTCCAAAAACAAAAAAAAAACTTAAAAATTCTTGAATTCACTATAATAATTTAATTTCATTCAAATTAGGTGATAAAAAGTAATAAGAAGGATATGTCTTATGATTTATTATTGTTATTCGGTGTATTGCGTTTCAAATATTTATATAAATATCTATAAAATTAGAGCGATTGGATATTTTTATTTAAATGTCATAGTGTTGCGTAATTCAAAGGAATATGAGACTAAATACGGGAGGGACCTAATATGGAAATTGTGCAGTGAAATTCTTATGTTTAATTTATTAATCCTATATTTATAAATGATATTAGAGATTGTTTGAAAATTATATAGTAACTTTAGGAAAAAGGAGTGTAACTCAAAAAGAAATATATCCTAAATTGTATCGAGTGAATACGTACTTGCGTTTCTAGAATTTTAGTTTCTTTTTAATATAAGCAATTATAACGAAAGTATTTCTATTGATTAATGGCGAATTGTGATGGCGAGTGTAGAACGGGATAAGGCGATGTGAAAGTAAGAGACGAGGCGAAGTAAGGGAAAGATGGAAGGTGAAGTAAAGCAAATATGCAAGGTGAAGTAAAGCAAATATGCAAGGTGAAGTAAGGGAAAGATGCAAGGTGAAGTAAGGGAAAGATGCAAGGTGAAGTAAAGCAAAGATGCAAGGTGAAGTAAGGGAAAGATGCAAGGTGAAGTAAAGCAAAGATGCAAGGTGAAGTAAGGGAAAGATGCAAGGTGAAGTAAAGCAAATATGCAAGGTGAAGTAAGGGAAAGATGCAAGGTGAATTAAGGGAAAGATGCAAGGTGAAGTAAGGGAAAGATGCACGGTGAAGTAAAGCAAAGATGCAAGGTGAAGTAAAGGAAAGATGCAAGGGGAAGTAAGGGAAAGATGCAAGGTGAAGAGCTAGAGAGAAGTATAAGATTACTGAGGCGTTATCAAAATATAAGTCAAATTATTTATAATTTGTTTTATTGTCTTATTTAATTATACCATTTTAACACTAATATATATAAATAACCTTCTATTGTAATCAATATATTTTTTTTCCTCCACTTAGTTGTTTAATGCCCGGTTTCTGATGTACTTTAATTGTATTTTAGTTTATCTATTCAATAGCGTGATCGGTGCGATAACTTGTCAAATCACGTTTCTGAACACACAATCATACGATACGATACGATAAATGGCACCGGGCCATTTGACAGTTTATCTAATGGATAACATTGTTGAGTCAATAACTATTCGTAGTTTAACAGCGCATCGAAGAAACCGGGGATAAGTCTTCTAAAAAATTTAGTGTATCAGTAAGTTGTATTTAATTATATAAATTTTTATATGTCAAGATTAAATGCCAAAATGATATATCCGGATATAAAAGTGAAATATATTTCGAAGTTGCGTAAATTACAAAATGATCGTTTGTCGTATTAACTCGGTACATCTAAAGCGTATATGATATTAATTTAATATAGTAAATATATGGATTATATGATTGAATGCGTATATACGTGTAAACGCTTTGGAATGTTTGCTTTGTAGATATAATTATATCGTTAGGGTTTTAACAACTTTACTGCCTATATTTTGTTTTCCTATGTAAAATGTATATATGTAGAATTCTACTATCTTACCATGTTCCCCTATTAAGATCGTCGCATGCTGGAAATATTGTTTTTTTTAATGTTATTCTAACGTCTATCAAAATAATATAGTTATTTTCACGCGTGTAAGCACATTATGAGCATTTTGTCGCATTTTTCAGCTATACCTGAATCATTACAAAATATGCATTATAAATATCGCCTTTACCCTCCTGAATAGCATATAATTCGTGGAAGCTATTAAATAATCAGAGCCGGATTTAAGATTAACAATCCTTGAGACAATGAAAGGGAGTGGAAGCCTAATTTTCAATGTAAAGTGAATGGGTATTGAGTAAAGGAGTTTATAGTGAATTGGTGACTTTTTCTCTATCAATAAGGCTGTAATTTTTGTACTAAAAAATAAAACAAAACTCGTACCGTTAGAGCTCTTTTCTCATGCGTTCTCAGTCGTAACTAAAGTCCTTAAATTCGGTCCTGTAAATAGTTTAGAAGTAATTCATAAAAGTTGGCTAAAACAGTCTCTGTTTTTACCTTCATCATTAACTGCTTAATTAATTATGTAAACAATTAAAACAGCACTACATTTTTGGATACAAATTTTACATCAATAAATGTATCACCTATATATACTCCTACATATACTACTATATTACATACACCTATATATACCTATATATTACCTGGAATGCATAGTAATAAAATTGAAATTCCTACACGCATGTACGTACATTCCAATAATAATCTGATACATTTTTTTTTATATATCATTGGAGGCAAACGAACAGGGGTGGGTCACCTGATGTTAAGGATCACCACCGTCCGTAGACAATAGCGACACCAGGGCAGTCGCAAGTGCGTTTGGCGGTAGGGGAAGGGGGAAAGGGGACGTGGGCTGCGGCGCTCTCACTGACCGAACGAAACGCAACAATGCAAGCACTGTTACTTCAAGTGGGTGTGTCTGTGGGTCGGGTGATAGTACCCTGGGCGAGCCGAACCATTCATGCTGAAACCAGTAACAGCTCCAGAGTGGCTCTACCACCTACAATCTACGTCTGATACATGTTTGGTTCTGAAGAGGGTTCTACAATTTCGCTGATATTTAAGTAAGGTGGTATTTTATTATATCTGTGGATAAAGAGCGCAGCTAGCAATTTATTTTAGAACAGTTGTAGGTACAACTTTCAATTTTGTATAAAAATATATTCGGTAGACGTTTTATTATACGGAAAGTCGTCGGACCTTATTGATTTAAGTTACTACAAAACCGTATTATGTTTTAAAACCTTCACATTTTAATTTGAAATTGTGACTTGACTGTATTTATCTTATGATTTTTTTATGCAATAGTTTTCTTTTTTTTCGAAGCAGTTATAATATTGCAGGATTGATATACGCGTAATAATTGTCTTTTTGTACATACAAGATTATGATAATTGTTTATAATAAAATATAACGATGTTTTTTAGTGGTTTTCTGTTTTATTGGTTATTTTACAGCAATTTAGTCTCGCCCTTAAGTTTAATAGGAGCCGAGTGCTATTCTAGAAACAATGACTATATACTTTACTTGTGATATAAATTATGAAATACAAGTTTCCATCACATTTTACCTTGATCTCGATCATATGTAGTTTTAGATGCTTGTTTTTCTTTACCCTGATCTTATGAAACGTTGATTCCTTTATAGTAGTTTAGTGAAAGCGCTAATTCATTATCAATAATAATAATGTATATTAAAAATATTATTATTAAATGTGTATTATTACAATAAAGTGAAAGATAATGGAAAAAATTGGTCAATGGGAATTAAGTGACTGTGTACCAACATAATCGAATCGTAAATAATCATTTAAATAGGGATTATTGAATTAAATTGCTAATAAGTACCGGTTTAACTAAGGTTTATTCGGTCTTTTGGTAACCGCCATGAACTTAGTTAATATATTATAAATACAATCGCTTTAACATATTTCTAGATGAAGATGCTTTCGTTCGTATGATGGTTGCGTTATAAATAACGCCAATGTTAGACACTGAATAAATGTAGAATTGTAACCGCCAAGTTATATTGTTTTAAACTCCGATTTATGAAAATAAACGTTTTTATATAAAAAAATGCGTTGTTTTATTAAAATTAAACCCTATCTTATTAAAATAAACAAAGAAAGTATTTTAGTGATCAGTACACCATTCATCCAATTTTTCGTAGATAGATTCCATAATTTTAGCTCATAGTAAAAGGACGGCATTCAGTTACAATCCACAAATTGATTATGTTCATCAGAACAACATCCAAATTGGAGCAATAAAGAAGATTTGTACTAAATGTTATGCTAAAAAATGGAGTGATGAAGCAAATGGTATGTATTGCGCATCTGGAAAAGTACTTCTTCCTAATATTGAAGAACCACCAGGACCAATAAAAAGCCTTTTTGGCAAATAATCACAGATAATCCGTTCATTTTTTGAAAAATGGCGTGTTTCACCAGTGTTTAGCTTAACTGTGACTTAATTTGGCAGATACAGTAAAGAGTAGTTCCCGCTAAGCTACCACGTACGGAAACAGTTGAATTCACTGGGTAGTTTTTTTTTATCTTATCATTTTGTTAGTTTAGCAGAATCATCTACCCTCGAACAGAAGACATTTCTTTCTGTAAGATTTTCGATTCTGGGTTGGATCGTGGGTACAAGATTTTCAAGACTATGATCAATTTTAGCCAATCTACATATGTTTAACCCAAATGTTTAAAACTATTGTTCACCCGTGCGAAGCCGGGACGGGCTGCTAGTTACTAATATTTTTTGAATGATATATCGATGACTCGTTATTGAAATATAGATATCGACGGTCGCTATTATGTGAGTGTGGTGGTTGCTACTCCAATAATTGTGGTTATAGTATGATTTGCGTTTTACCTTACTAAATTTACACTTAGTTTGGATTACTGATACTACTAAGATATTAAAGACTAGCTGATTCCCTTGTCTTCTCTACGTCATTTATTATATTAATAACTAGCTGACCCGTGCAACTTCGTCTGCACCAAATCGGTTATAACTGGTGTCAATTGTATTTTTAAACGCGAAAAATTTTAATATACCTAAAACCTTATTGCAGCCACACCATCGATTTCCAATTGTGAATCCAAACTATCAAGGGACTCACTCAATCCCAGATGGTTTGTGAGAAATCTTTTAAAATAAGGCTACAACCCGTTCGTAGCAACCTACATATATTGGTGGTAATGTGAAAAAAAGCTTTAGAGGTCTATGGACCCCCATTTTCTAACGAAGTTCCTTTCCCTTTTTTGTAGACGTTTACTATACAGTCAGTAGAGCTTACATTATAAAATATCAAGTTGATAAAGTTAAATTGTAAATTAAACGATAAAATGCATTCATAAAATAAATAATGATGAATGAAACACTGAATGATATCATAACTATTTTCAACTTGTATTAAAACTTTTTCACACTCGATTGTATTGAAGAAAAATATAAATATTAAAAAGATATGAACATGACGCGTCAAATGTCACTTACCTATAACTATTTGTCTAAGAGCTAGTAATGGTTTCGAAAGAAAATTTCAATAAGCCAGTTTTTATATATCTTTATGTTCTTCCGAACAGTGTGCGGGCTACCTGGCTGTAAACGTTTGTTAGTGTAGTTGTTAGTGCATATCGCACCTTTACAGGCAAAAATATTGATTTTTATATAATTTTTTAATGTACTGTTTTTTACTAACTTTGAAACGCTACTAACACATGAAATTATTATCCCCAGACATTTTTGTTATTAACAATAATGTGCCCGATGCTATTTTTTTGTAAATCAAATAAGTATGTTCAAACCATGTTAAGATAGCTGTAATTTTAATATTATTATTATTTTTAATGAAGGCTTAGTCGCCTGCGCGACTATATCGCCTAAGTAACATACAACTATATAACAATAAGAATGACAATAAACTTAGCAATAGCTTATATTAATTTTGTACAATTCTTTAGCATCTTTCGAAATGGGGTCAGACAATAACGAATTGTACAAACCAGTGTGGAACGAACCAGTAGCATTAAGCCGAGATCTAATATCTTCGCTTCGAACACATTCTGTCAGGATGTGGTGCACGTCATCGATGAGCTCACAACTCTGGCAGAGTGTTGTTGATACTTTACGCATCAGGTAGGCAATCTTTTTACATGGGATGTGTTCTGAGTGTAATCTCATTCCTGTGATTGCTTCCCGACGGCAAATCGTACTGTCATCAATCCATGGTGACCTTAAGGGATGTGGCTGAATCGTTCTGTACCATATTCCTTTTGTTTTAGAACGCTCATCAAAGTATTCCTTTCAATGCGAGTAACAGCTATTTTTAAATACTGAGCATACATCCAAATAAGTTGGTAAAATATTAATAATAGCACCTTCGGAGGATCCTTCTCTAGCTACAAGATCAGCTCTTTCATTCCCAGTTATACCTATATGAGAAGGGATCCATTCTAAAACAATTACTTTGTTCTTTGCTTTGAAATCTAGTAATTGCTTCAAAATAGTGTAGGCTATCGGTATTCCTCGAAAAGTCAAGGTACATCGAGCTACGTGTTGAAGAGCAGTTCTTGAATCGGATAAAATAACAATCTTAATGGACTCAGTGGATTCTACAAATGATAAGGCCTCTGCAATTGCTATCAATTCAGTGTGCATAATTGAAATATTTTCATCAATTTGAAATTTCATAAAAGTTTTGGAATTTGACTCAAAAAATGCGACTCCTAAATAATTACCAGCTTTAGATCCGTCAGTGTATATTTTAACAAAATTTGGTAATATTTATTTATATATTGAAGACAAATATCTTTTATTTTAAGAATATCATATTGACTCTTTGGCTTCCAAATACCATCTACATTTATTTTAATTATATTGTGCAAATCAATGTTATCGACCCAGGTGTGTAAAGTGAACATTTCATGTTTTATACTTGTTTGAATTGGAGTATTTTTATATTGACAAAAAATAGAAACTAATAATGGTTTTTTTCTGTTACGCCAATAGAGTAATTGGAAAGAGGCGGACAGTTCTTCTAATAAATTAGGTAGTTAGGTAGGTAGGTAGGTAGTTATTAGGTAGTCCGGTGAAGCTGTAAAGAACTTACCAGGACAATAGCGTAGTCAGTTCGAAAAAAA